>PVKA01007053.1:0-79907 GCA_004027165.1 Ctenomys sociabilis
TCAATTTCAGGTAAGGAGCTCATTGGGGTCTGCCCTGTGCATGTGGGCAAGGCATCCAGCACTGGGGTGAGGAAGAGGGAGGAGGGGGCCTCTGAGAAGAAAAGCTGCTGCTTTCTGGCTTCAGTCATGTTAGAAGACCACAGTAATAACTTAGCAGTTCATACTCGTCTGGAGCCTATGATTCCTATCTCTTAGTTGTTACAAAGGGGCGGCGAATCCCTTAGCTTCTTGCTGAATGCGGGCATTGTTCCACGGGCAGGGCGCACTGACAGGACGAGGGCTCATGCCCACGTAGGAGCTAGGGCCACGCTAGGGCCACGCTAGGGCCACGCTAGGGCCACGCGCCCCAGCCTCTTCCATCCCTGCTCGTCTCCAGCTGAGTTTTGCTTTGTCTCATCGCTGCTCCACAGGAGCCACTGTGCTGAAATTCCAGGACTGTGAGGCTCTCCGCAGGTTTGGATTCAGTGATGACGGCGAGTACAGCATCTTCCTGCCCAGTCTGGAGCAGTTCAAGAGGGTGAGAGGGGCTGTGGCTTGGGGAGGTGAGAGTTCAACTGTGGATCTTGAGTCCTGAGCTTTCTAGATGAACCCAATTTAGCATCATGCTGTTTGGTGGGACGGAGGTGTGAGCAAATGGCGGGGGGGCGGGGGGGGGACCCTGCCTTGTTAGGAGCTCATGTGGGCAGCAGTGTGGCCAGGAAACAACATGCAGAAGTCCTCCCAGCGGGAGCGCTGCCTTCCAGAGAGGCCTCTCACTGGGGTAGCAGGAAACAGCTCTGTGCTGGCTAAGGTCCTGCTCAGTTACACAAGTGAACCCTGAAACTGCGAGGGCCCAGCACAAAATTTGTTTTTATTGAAGGCAGGTATTGGGGTTTTGCTGCATTCAGGAAATTTGTGTAAGAGGCCCATGGGGGCACTATCACATTCGCTGAGTGCTCCCAAGGGGCCAAGAGCTCACAGGTCCAGTTATCAGGTGGGGAAGCGCCTGTGGGAGGAGAGGTGTGTGTGTGAGGTAGGGCTTGCAGCAGACAGAGGGGATGGAAGGGGTCACACCCGTCCAGCAGTCCTGCCCTGTAATTCCCTCTGCACTTTCCCTTCAACCTTCTCACTTTGTCAGCGATTGGCACCATTTTTCTCTGGAGTACTTTTCAACACATCTCATAAATAGGTTTTTAATCAAAGAACAGCTGAGGGCCCTGTGTTTGCAACAATTTCTCCCTTGGATTTTATGATATTGTTTTCTTGTATTTATTTTCACAATCACATTATAAAAACTAAGGATTGAGATTTTCCATTTATGGTACTTATAAGAATTTTCAACAAGAGACCTGACAAGTTTTCAAGGGAAATAATATTGGGAAACAGAAGCAAATGTAGGTCAGATTGAGTTTGGTGAGGGGCAGTGATGTGAATGTGCAAGCTGATGTGGGAGGGGAGAGATCAGGACCCAGCCCTCAGCTCTGCCCCCCACTGAGACCCCTGAACACACCGCAGCCCCCACACTATGGGTCCTGCTTCTCAGTGGGGCTTTCCTTCCTTGTAGCCCCTACCCCTACTGCTTACGTCCCCCTGGAAATGCTGTTCCCCTCATTTCTCTCATGCACACCCCCCCCACTCAGTGCCTGCTGGGAAGGTCTCACCCCAGAGGGCCGGGGGTGGCTAGGTCCCGTGTCTTCTCCTTCCGGCCTCCCGAATGTACAGGATCCATTCTCTTCTGCCCCATCACAGCCTCCTTCCGATCAGGCAGCAGGAAGCTTCATTTGTCTCTGATTCATCCTGTGCAGGGCCAGACAGCAAAGCTGTACTCATGGGATATTGAAGTGGTACAAAACTGATAGAGAAAATAGTGTGTGAACAGTAGTTAGCTTGCTTTGTGTAGCAGTGTTAGATTGTAGCTCTTAGAGAGAAAGGCTTTTTTGTCTCACCCACATTTGTATGCACAGAGGTTTGGACGGAGCATCACACAAAGTAAGTTCTGAGCAAACTATACTGTGTTTTGAGGTACAGCAATAAGAGCTTTCCCTGCATCTGCCTATTGGTTAAGCCTGTTAAGCCATCCACATTTCATCCTTTCAGCAACCAGTAGAATTAAGGAGGGGAGCCTCCACTGACTTCTCTCCTGGTATGTTCTGGGCCCTCTTCTAGACATTCATATGACTCCACTCATTTAACTCTCTCAGTAATGTGGAGAAACTGAGGCACAAAGAGGTGAAGATGTGAGCAGCCTCATTTTATAAGCGAGGAGCAGGTGGTTGTGGAAGACCGCCACAGGTCATCACTTCAGGCAATGCCAGTGGGTGCAGACATGGAGCCTGGCATCTTCTGATGAACTTGAACAGCTTTGCTCCGCAGTACGTGGGCGTCCATTGCCAAGTGACCCTTGTGCTGCTCTAGATGCTGATTCTGGCTGTGTCCAGTGCGCTCCAGCTGCTCCCCTGCTGGCAGGTGTTCTGTGTGATGGACCCCGATGGAGGAGCCTGGACTGGCATCCAGCATCGGGAGAATGGCAACGTGAATTTCAACCGGACCTGGGAAGACTACAAGCAGGTGACTCTGCTGCCCCGGGGCGGGGCTATGGGCTCTGAAACCCAGTGCTGGTGCTGGGTGTTGGTGGGGACAGATGTGTGTTTGCCCTCACAGCTTTCCAGAAAACATAATCAGCTCATCTGAGCCACCCACCCGCAAACACACTCGCCCAGTACCCAGGCCCTTCCCAGATGCCCAACCCCTGAATTTGAAGCTCTTCATGAAGCTTCTGACATGTATCCTGGGAATGAAATGTTGACTCTTGTCTCAAATCTTGGAAAGAATATGCATTGCTAAGCATTTTTTTTTTTTAAAAAAGAGAACAGAGCTAAGAAATGACACCGTCCCCAGCCCCCAGCTCCAGTGCTTGAATGAGTTTCTTCCACTTTTGGTACTTTTGTCACCCACCAGGAGGGCAATGCCCATCCGGGGTTTGGAATGAGGTATGCCTTCAGATTGCTGTCCAATTTTCTTAAAATAAATTTGGAGTATAGAATTGTTGGAAAGTTAACTTAAATACTCTTTAAACATTTTGACAGCAGAAGAAATAGGATATACATCCACAAGGAAATACAGCTATATTATTGTGTGTACTTGCTATTGCATTTGATGTACAGTCAAATATACACACCAAACTGGGCTGTAGGTGTTCTGAAACCATTGAATATTTTTAATAAATCATGAAGATGGTAAAGGGAAATCACCAGTGGAGATGCAGAAATACACAAAAGCCTCCTGGACAGCTGCTTAGCTGGTAATGGGACCTCATCCCACAGGAGGGAGCCTGGCTCTGTGTGCCCTGTCATGGTGCTGAGGCCGTGTTCTGACAGAAGATTTGGTTTCTTGGTGACACTGGTGACAAGACATGCCACGTGTTCTTGGACTTTTATACATTTCTATTTTCTTGAAATTTTTCATTTGATGCCAGGATCTTCAACAAGGTCTTGCATTGCCATTTACACCAAAAGCTAAATTCCTATTCATTTAAACTGAGTATTTATTCTCATGCAGTTATCTGCTTACCCATACGAACCACGCTGTGCTTCGCATACGAACTTTAAGTACTTCACAAGCCGCCCTGGCCGCCTACTCATCACCCCAAATGTAACCACTTTTCATTTGCAGCGCTACAGATTAACAGTTTTGGTTCCTGAGCTTTGGAGTAATGTGATTTCAGTCATATTTATTGAAATTTACCGTTAGAACTGTGGTGATGGTTTTCCTCTGGAAGGTGTGGGTCTCCTAACTGAGGCTGCTCCCAGAGCTCTTTCGGCCCTGCAGGTCAGGAGATGGGGCGTTAGAGCCTGGCCCAGGCCATTGCTCAGCCAGGGACACAGCTCCCCGCTCGGCACAGAGCCCTCCGTGTCCTCTCCCTTCCCTACAGGGCTTCGGTGACCCAGCCGGGGAGCACTGGCTGGGAATGAGGCGGTGCAGCAGCTCACCAGCAGCACTGAGCACTCCCTGCGCGTGGAGCTGGAAGACTGGGGTGGCAGCCAGTTCTCCGCCAGCTTTGAGCATTTTGAAGTGTACAACGAGGAACAGTCCTACAGGTGGGCTCTGAACCCAGGGTTTGCTTGGGCTGAGGAACAGGACAGCGCTCTCAGGTCTGCACTGAAGGTCAGCTCTGGCCATTGGGACCTACATCTTGAGATCTGGAGGTGGCTAGTGAGCTTTGGGTTCTAGAAAGTGGGGTTTTGTCCCTCCTGAGGCAGCCACTCCAAAGGAGTTGGTGAGTGACCCCACAGGTAGGAAGTGTCTTGTGCAGGACACATCATGGCCTGATGAGGAGAAATGTCCTCCTGAATGGAGCTGGAAGAACTGGACACTTTCTGTGCAGGAACTGAGCATGGACAGATCAGACTCTGGGTGTCTAGGCTGGCCACGTTGAGCTGCAATTTGTCTATAGCCTTCATTGGTCTTGAGTCTGTGGCCGGCACTTGTGCTCTTGGTGGGTCCCATCTGCTGTGGACAGAGCATTGTGAGACTTAGATAAGGATGAGTCAGCCCCTGCAAAGGCCTTTGGACCACGTGTGGCTCCCAGTACAGGCTCCAAAACTGTCGTGCATTGTACACAGCATCAAGGCCCAGGGAATGAGGTGTGGTGGTCCAGCACACAGGAGCTGGTTATTTTGAGAGAGAGAGAGAGAGAGAGAGAGAGAGAGAGAGAGAGAGAGAGAGAGAGAGAGAGAGAGAGAGAGAGCATAGATTAGCCTGAACAAAATTGCCACAAGCTGCACCTAGGCTGAGACTTCCTATCATAGACTGCAGGAGGAAGGCCAACCTGGGGCAAGCTCCCAGCAGAGGCCCTTTGGCAACACGGCACCTAACTGACTGTGCTCTCCCCTATCTCCATCTGCGTATGGCCTCCAGAATTGCTCTGCACAAGGACAGCGGTGTGTCATCTCGCAACGGTGTGCTGATCCTGAGGAGCAGCAACTTCAGCACCTGGGATGCAGATCATGACATCTGCGGCTGCAACTCTGCAGAGATTTTGTCTGGAGGTGAGTTAGGATCGGAGATGTGTTTGCCTAAAGGGCTGTAGGGTTTTCAGAACATTCCTCAGCCTAACCCAGAGTTCATCACTATGTGTGCAGAGAACACCAGCTGTGGCTGGGGCAGCACTTCTGGGCTGGGACAGAGGTCATAGAGTAGGAGATGGGATGAGTCAGAGACAGAACAGGAAGAACAGAGGAGACACCGGAGTCACAGAGAGGAGGACAGATGATTCAGAGAGGCAGAGGCTCATAGGAATGAGAGCAGTGGACACAGACTGCACTGGGCGTGGAAGGTGGAGGGAGACCTGGAGAGGAATTCCTGCCTGGATATGGTCAGAAGAGGCCTGGGGGCATAGGACAGTGACCTGAGAGAGATAAGATTGCAGAGACAGCCCTCAGAGAAGGATATCTTCAGGTAGAGAGAGGCGCAAGTGAGACCTATGCTGAGAGACCACCAAGAGAGACTCAGGAGAGAAACAAAGTCCGGGGGGGGGGGGACAGGGGCTGTGAGGAAGCCAGAAGGTTGGAGGCCAGTGAGGGGTAGGCACAACTGCAGAGAATTCTGAAGAACACCAGGAGAGGCAGAGAGCTAGCTAGGGGGCCAGAAGTTCTACTGCCCTCTAGTGGCCACGCCCCAGCAGAGGGTCTGTGGGCCCTCACCTTCCTCCCCAGCTGGCTGGTGCCCAGGAAGCTAAGCAGCCGTTGTTTTATGTTCCCCTCTCCACAGGGTGGTGGTTTGACGCCTGTGGCATGTCCAACCTCAATGGCATCTACTACCCAGCTGGCCAGCACAAGAGGAAGATCGATGGCATCCGCTGGGACCACGGGTCCAGCAGCTCCATCTCTTCTCTCCGCACCTCCCGCATGATGATGCGGCCCTTGCACAGCTAGGGAGCACCTGTGGAGGTTGTGTATACTAACAGTAAGGCCAGTTAGAGCACCGGTACCATGCAGGCCACAGAAGGTCCAGAGGTCTATGCATGTGACACAACCAGAAGACACTAGGTACTCGGTTCATGATGGTAGTGCTGGTGCATCTTGGGAGATTAACCTTCAAGCGGGAAAACATCCCAGTCTGATGTCACACTGGGCCCTGGCTCTGTGATGGTCTTACCCCTTTCCAATTTGTCAGACAAGGTCATTTGGAAGAGTCCCGGTTCCCAATATAGACTGGAACCTCTGGGGTGGTTGTAGAGCAGAGAGGTACAGTGCTGACCTAGCATGCATGAGGCTTTGGTCCAATTCCCAGCAACATGCAAAGAAAAACAGAAGTAAAAAAAAATCTCCAACCATAGAGTGGTCTTACGTGGTATGAGTCTGTGGTGCAGTGAATCCATTTCTCTATGAAGGTGAACCTCAGGTGGGGGCAGTGACAGTGGATGGTATAATCATTCAGAAATAAGCTATACCATTCCTGCCCTGGCCCTCAAAGGCGCATGCACATCTCTTTGTGCAAAAGGCCTTCAGTCCATCTCTAAGTGTTGCCAAAGCCCCAGCAGTTTCAGTGTTGCTGACAAGCCTGTCACCAGTCTCCTCTGAGACACAAGACCACCTCTTAGTTGTGAGCCATACACAAATGCAGTCACAAGACAAATATTTCCCTTCCAAATGTTAAAAGCAGTGAGAAGCAAAGTAACTCAGTTACTCTTCTCTCTTCTCTCGTTGCCGGGATAAAAACACGATACTCAAAATGAATGAAGGACAGGTTTATTTTACTCACAGTTCATGGAGGTTTCAGTCCATCCTCAGCTGGCTCCAGGCAGTGCGGCCCATGACACAGTGGCTCAGAGAGCGAGTCTGTCTCCCTTAAGCTGCGCCCAGGCTATCTGCCCCAGGCTAGTTGTAGAACTCACACCCATAATCCCAGTGGATCATGAGTTAGTCACGAACACTCACAGTCTGCCCCGTGAATGCATGAGGCTGTGGGGGGACAAAAGCACACAACCCATAAACAAAGCAATGGGACCAATAGAAGTCCAAAACTGAACAGACAAACATTAGGTCATTTAGCTCCATGTGCAGCATCTGAAGCAGTCCTTAGCAAGATCTGAACTTCAAGGGCTTGGGGTTGTCTACTCCTATGGCAGTTCTGATGGTTGTGGCTCCCAGGGCTGCTGTCTTAATCGCTTTGTTTCCTCATTACAGCTTTCCTTAGATGATCCATGATCCTGTCTTTTCCAAACTTGTAGGTATTTCATTGCACCTGTGGCTTCGCATACACAGCTTCAAACAGTTCCCTCCAGGGGCACATTGCCTGGCTCGAAGACCGTGTGAAATCTGGGTGGGATGCATATTAAACCCACAACTCTTGCATTTTGGATGTGCCTGAAATAAGCACCCTAGAGAGAATGCAAAGAGCTAGTGCCGGCTAGACCAGCAGTCGGTCTCTCCTCTGCCCTGGCTGTAGGGTGGAGTGCCTGTATCACAGCACATCCCGAATCTAATTCCCAGCATCTCTGGAACCTGGTTTTCTGTAGCTTTGTCTACAGGGCAAAGTCTTTTACTTTTCCAGTGTTGAGCCTGAGAAGGGTGGAGAGTTGATGCTTCTTGTAGTGCCCCAGTTCATCATTTGCAGTCTTCTGTTCCTTCTCAGCACTCAAGATTTCCAACAGCAATCATAGTGATCCTCCTGTCTCGGCATCCCCAGCACGGGCCTTATTTTTAAAATTTATTTATTTTTCTTTTGGCAGAACCAGGGCTTGAACTCAGGCCCTTGCGCTTGCCAGGGAAGCACTTATTCCACTGAGCCATCTCCCCAGCCCCAGCACTAGCCTTACTAGTAAGCACCATCATGCCTGGTTCTGGGGCCACCACAGTGCTGCTGGAGTTGCGGAGTTGGCACATGGGGTACAGTACTTCGTGACTGCCAGGCAGATACTTATGCTGCTGAGCTACCACCTCAGCCTGCTTTAAGATTTTATTTGCTCTTTCAGGTCCTTACTCTAGGGAGACAATAGGATGTTTACACATGCAGGCTATTTTCCTTAGGTGTATGGTCTCTGGTTGCATCTATTTTGATAGGCAAATTTGATAAATCAAGACCCTCACCCTCAGTCCAAGTCTCACTTCCTTTTGACCCAGAGCTGGAGTCAAACCACAGAAACAATTCCATCCAACTTTGTGCCACAGAAACTTTTGTTAACATAGAAAGTCCTCCACAGCCCAGGTAGCCCTGCCAAGATTAGCTTTCGCTTGGCTGGGCTGTTCCAGCCTGCAAACACCCTACCCTAAAAACCCTACAAAATTCACAGTGCCCTTTTGTTTGAGGTTCTTTCCATTTGCTAGACAGCCTTCCTGCTTGCTTCTACCTCAAACATATCTTCTAGAGTCAGAATGCCTGATCTGATCGATTGCATGTGTTCAAACCTAACGGCATGAATTGTATCTTATTTAGAAATGCAGTTTTATTTTGTTTTCATGCTTTTATATTTCTTCTTTTGGAGGAACTTGCCTTTATATTTCAGTTTTGACTTAGTTTTTTGTCTAAATGTGATCTTGTTTCAGAATCACTTGTTAAATTTATCTGTGTTTACTAGCCTTCAATTCACTTTTTTGTACTTTTTATTATTTTTAAAGAATACAAAATAGTGATAGAAGAAAACAACATTATACATGATACAAGATTTCACTAAACAAAGTAATAGGAATGCAACAGTGGTTGCTGTATTACATGATACTATGTACAAATTAGTTTTTCAGATTACCAGATATAAACGTATACATTTTGCTTTTAAAAAACAATAACTAAGAAGTTATAAGAAATTTAAGAGAGGAAAAAAGTCAGAGTAAAAACAAAAATTGTAAGCATTAGCTGCTCCTTTTTTTCTTCTTTTATATTCATATAATTAGAATTCTCAAAGTAGAAAGGAGCAGGTAATAAATATTTAAAGACCTAAAATTTCTGAATTTACTTCAACTTATAATACCACATTTCCTTTTGCACAAGAAATTTAAATAAAATCATGCCAAGATACACAAAATGAAATTGTTCACAACTTATTATAAAGAAAAAAATGCTTAAAACATATACATAAAAATATTAGCTATGGAAGAACAGAATTAAATAGCATCTTATTCCACATTAGAAAGAAAAAAAGGACCAAGTGTGTAAAAAACCAGACTAATTAAAGGACTAAAAGAAAAAAAAAGATCTATCATCTTTGAACTTTATACTTGGTAAACATACCTTTGAAAACTAAAAGTAAAATATTTTCTAGTTATACAAAGTTGAAATATTTTAATACCTCCAGACTTAGCATATAGGAAATAACAAAGAGCATAATTCAAAAGGCAAGAGAAGTTGCAGTGTGCTCCTGGATAAACAATAAAGATCTCTCAAAGTGATAGTTATGCAGGACTACATAAGATAAATTAGATGAACCCTTATTTAAAGGGTTATTGAGGATTTCTATGAAACAGTACAAATCTTATGTAATACATGTATTTTTTTCATATATATATATATGTGTGTATATGTGTATAAAGGACAGGGAAGAAGTAATATAAAATCAACAGAAAATGGAGATATACTTTTTAAAGTTTCTAATACTAGAAGAGGATATCACACGATGTCTTTTAGATAAAGATATAGTATAAACCTTAAAACAAAAATTAAGATTAAGCAATATTCAGAAATTTAAATATTAATTAATTAAAAATTAAATGTTTCAAAACAATTGAACCGAGAAAAAGTTTTCATGATAGTAAAGAAATAGAATAAAACATAAGATAAATACTAGAATTACAAATAAATGACCATCACTTCTGATACTTTGGGGATAGGATATTGCAAAAAGTTCCAGTGGGTTGTGGACATGGATAATGACCATGACACTTACTGGTGGCCAGGTGTCACTTGTGAGACTGAGCTACAGCTATTTCCTTGAAATCTACCCTGCAGACCCATATGAAATCATGATCCATAGGGTGCAAGAAAAGTCTATTTGTAGAGTGTGGTGATGGAAATATTTCGCTGTTGTACACAAAAGAATAACTGAAAGACTACTATTGTATACCTCTTATTCTCCTGTGTTTGTTTGCCCTATTTGGTGGGTTCTTTCCATTCTCATTCATGGGGTTGTGTTCATTTTGCTCCCTCTCTAGAACATTATTTAATAGTCTATTTAGGCTTGGCTTTGTCATCATGAAATTCTTTAGTTGTTCTTTGTCATGGAATCATTTTACTTCTCCATTATACTTGAAGAAAAGTTTTGCAGGGTATATCAGTTGGAATCAGCTGGAATTTGTTTACTTGCAAGACATGAAGTACTTTGCTCCATGCTCTTCTTGATTTGAGGGTTTGTGAAGAGAAATCTGCTGTTATTCTGATGAGTTTTCCTTTAAATATGATGTTTCTTTTCTTTAGTGGTTTTTAGTATACTGTTCCTATGCTGAATTTCTGGGACCTCAATGATTATATGTCTGGGAGTGGTTTTAATTCTGTCAATGTTATTTGGAGTTCTGTATGCTTCAGTTCACTGAATGTCAGATTGTTGACCCATATTTGGGAAGTTTTCTGCTATTACTTCTGCCCATATTCTTTTTACATCATTTGTATTGATGCCTTCTCATTGATGCCTATTAGTCTTACATTGTTCATCTTTGCATCGTCTTGCAGGTGTTGAATCATTTTTTCCTGCATCCTAGTTGTTTTTAAGAGATCTTCGCTTACTTTTTCACTAACTGCAAATGGTGTCTAAGGTCCAAGAGTCTATTTTCATTTTTATGCAAACGGATTTGCCAGCTTGTGATTGAGGTTTTAATTTCCTGTATATCATTTTGGATCTGTTTTATGCATTCTGCTTCTTTCCTAGATTGCTTATTCAGAGATTCCATCATTTTTATATTCTGCTCTGTTTTTTTAATCAGTATATTCTTTAGAAGCACTTAGTAGTTCTTTGATTATAGTTATCACTAGGTTTTTTACTTCAGAAATTAGTTCTGATCTGATTTCTTCTATACCCTTCTGCAGTTGTTTCTTTACTTCCAACGCTATTATTTCAGAGACTTCAGGTGTGTGATTTCCAGTTTCCTCTATGCTAGCATCTTCTGCATTTGTACTATGTGAACTCAGGGCCTGAGACTGCTTTCTTTCCTTCTCTGTGTCATTTTGTGTACCAAGACTTTCAGCCTTTGGTGTACAGCTTAGATAGAGTCATTACCTTATCACCAGGTCCAGATCTAGGAAGTTCAGACTCCTCCAGGTGGGTGTGGCTTGGGTCTCCACTTCTTCCTACTGCAGCCTTGCAGGGAACACTTTATGCGTTACTCTGGCAAGATGTTCTGCTCCTGAATCAGCTGGGTGGGTCTTACCTCTAGCCCTTCTGCAGGGAGTTCTGCTGAAGGGTTCCACGCTGGGCCTGCACTCTGGGTTGCTGCAGGACCTGATGGCCTGGGCAGTCTCAGTCATATGCCTGATCCTAATTCACTTTATTTGAAACTTAAAAAAAAACTTACCTGTAGATTTATTTGGTTGAATTTTAATGTTAACTGATTTTTTTCTTTTTACAGAGATTCCATGTATTACCTATATACCAATCTATTGGTTTTAACAGTGCAAATCCCCCTTTCCGCCTGCTGCCCTCCACTGGTCGTGTGTGTCCTTTGGAGAGCGGCAATCATCACACGTGACACTGTTGGTGAGCTCGTGCCCACGGGGTTTCCGTGGGGAGTAAGGATCACTCCCCCTTATTGCTGCAGTTTTATCCTATCAAAAAGTCCTTACAAAAGCTGGCTGTGGCCGAGTACACCACAGTAATCCCAGCAACCTGGGAGCCTGAGGCAGAATGATTAAAAGTTCCAGTCCAGTCTGGAAGTTAGTGAGACCTAGTCTCAAGTAAAAATTTTTTTAAAAAAATCCTAAGGATACAGCTCAGTGAAAAAGCCCTAGTTCCAATCCTTCCTCCATACGTACAATGTACAGATAAGGCCTGGATTTTGTCTCTGGCTGGGGCCCCTAATCTGTGAGGGATTCCTTCCCAGGCCTTTTGAGAGTGCGCACAACACGTGGAGTCACACACAGAAGTAGACCTGAGGATCAATGGAATAGATTATAAAATGAAGAAAAGTATACAAACACACTCAGCCACCTTATCTTTTACCAAGGGGCCAAACATGCTTACTGGAAGAAAGATGGCATCTTCAACAAATGATGCTTGAAAAACTGGCTCTCTACATGCCAAAAACTAAAACTTGGCCCAAGTCCATTACCATGCACTATGCTAAAGTCAAAGTGGATCAAAGAGCTAAACATTAAACAGAAACACTAAATCTCCTGGAAGAGAAAGTAGGAGGAACTCTTGAAGACATAGGATAGGCAAAGAGTTCATGAACAAAAATGAAATTGCACGGGCAATACTTCAAAGAATTAACAATTGGGACCTCCTGTTATTGAGAAGTTTTTGTGTTTCAAAAGAAATTACCAACAAAGTGAAAAGACAAACCAAAAATTTTGAAAACATCTTGACTAATAAGCACTCAGACAAAGTTCTGCTCTCTAGAATTTATAAAGAGCTAAAAAACATTAGGGGCCCAAAATTTTAAAGATCCAATCCAGAAATGGGCATCTGGGATGAACACACATTTCTCAGAGGATGAAATTAAAGAAGAAAATAAATATATGAAAAAATGCTCCATATCACTAGCCATCCATGAAATGCAAATTAAAACAATACTGAGATACTAACTCATCACACAAAGAATGGCTATCATAAAGAAATCAACAAACCACAAATGTTGGAGGGGCTGTGGGGAAATATGAACCCTTTTCCAGTGGTGGTGGAAATGTAGACTGGTGCAACCATTATGGAAATCAGTGTGGAGATTTCTTTAAAAAGTAGGACTGGAAATCCTATTCCAAACAGCTATTCCCCTACTTGGAATTTTTCTGGAGGACTGAAAACATCACATCACAGTGGTACATGTGTACTTATGTTTATAGCGATTATAGCAGCACAATTTGTGATAGCCATATCTTGTATTTCCATATTTTGGAAACAACCAAGATGTCTGTCACATGAAGAAAAGAGGAAAAAGTTGTGGTATTTTTATACAATGGAGTATTCCCAAGCTATAACGAGTGTTAAACTTGAAGCATTTATATTTAAATGGATGCTACTTGAAGATATACTCATAAGTGAAATAAATGAGACACACATGTGTAAATATTATATGGTCTCCCTCGTATAAGTACTCAAAAGAAGAAATACAAAGAGAAACATATAACACCGTTAAAAGGAAAGGGAGAACTTGAGGACTGGACAATGAGGAGTGGGTAAGGAGAAAAGCTGGAAAAAATGGCAGGAGCAAAGACACAAGATGAGTAAGGCAATGATCCTGAGAATCCTCAGCAGGTTTTTGAAACTAGCAGTGAATTGGGAGGATTCTCACCCTGACTAACTCTATATGATGATACCTGTGAACTAAGCAACTGCACTGAAGATAGCAGCATATAGTAGAGGGGTCATGCTTGGGATGTCTGCCATTCTGGTCTTCTAAATACCTACTGCTTCTCATAACATACCAATCATTGCCATTCTACCTCTCATGTAAATGTTTGTTTAAAAAAATGGGTTATAAATGAAAAAAAGAGACAAGAAAAAATGTCACAGAACTGTCCTGCTAGAATGCTTTATATGGCTAGATTTCTAAATTTCTGTGTAAAAATATGTAATCATTTATTCATATTTTTAAAATATTTATTTTTTATTTAAATTTGTTTTTCTCCACATCTGTACAGACTTAAATTTGAACATATCAATACACATGAAAATACCTGTTCCATGCTATGCCAAAGATGTTTGATATTCAGACAGATAGTGAGGTTAAACACAACTGCACATGTTGTAGGGTAATAATAAGCTTCTCTCCTGGAGGGTTAACAACCTAAGTTTTCAGAACAAAGATTGGACAAAAAGAAGGGCTGCAAGGACAACCAACATTTTAGCCCTAGCCTTTCAAGGTCAGTGAGGCCTCAGGACACAGGTGAACTTATACTGTAACATCATGGAACTCAGTTATGTCCCAAATTTTCTGATCAAGGAGGAATATTGAGCCACAGCGGAATGTGATTGATGATGTGGAGTGTGCCTAAGGAGAGTCAGACGGGGAGAAAATATTCTCGCAGGCCTTCACAGAGAGCAAATTGGTTAAGCAATGGCCATGACTCATCCAAATAGCTGACACTGACAAAGGACGTGCAAACTGCATCACAGGATTACAGGATAAATCACGAGAGGACTTGACTAACCTTATCAGATACAAAAGTTACATTTCTTGTTATATAGGTCTTGCTTTATCTCGGTCTTAACCTTCCAGCAGAAAATATAAAAACATGGTAGAAAAAGTAAAGCCATACTAATATGCTGACCTGTGAAAGGCTCAAGTCAACAACTTCTGACACTGCTAGTCCTATGGATAACGCACTAGTATTATGGACTACTGGACCATATTAAATTATTTGTTGAATTCCCTTACCTTCAATATTAAAATGCCAATGGAATACCCATCTCTAACAAAACTAAATGAAAAAAGGGGATACAAAGGAAGGACCATTTTGTATTTGCATGTACAAAATATTTAGGATGGATATACAGATAAAGTCCCTTAATTGCCGGGCGTGGTGGCGCATGCCTGTAATCCCAGCACTCAGGAGGCTGAGGCAGGAGGATTGTTGTGAGTTTGAGACCAGCCTGAGCTACAAAGTGAGCTTAAGGCCAGCCTGAGCTACATAGTGAGACCCTGCCTCAAAAAGAGAAAAAAATAAAATAAAATTAAAATAAAGTCCTTTAATTCAATCAGAAGAAAGATTTGTACTAATAGTATTTGGACAGGATATTATGTCTGCTTCTTTTATGATCAGTGACCACTAAAAAGATAAAAATATGCAATATAGTAATTATTGAAGCTGTCCTGTTAATCAGTTTTGAAACTGTCTCATTGCTATATGTTTCTCAATAAAATAGAAAATAAAAAAATAAAAATGATAAAAATAATTGTAGAGAAATATTGAAATGTGAAAGGTATAAGATGTAGACATTGAATCTTAGAGAAATATTTCTGAAATGAATACATGGCATTAGTAATAGATTTCACATTGTAAATTATTTACAAACAATTTAACAAAAATTGTTTAAAATACAAATGAAGAAAGCAAGAATTTACTGATCAGTCACAATATTCACTCTGTCAAAATCAAGAGACTTATTTCATATAATTAGAATTCTCAAAGTAGAAAGGAGTAGGTAAATATTGAAAGATTTAAAATTTCTTTTCTTTTTCATTGAAGAACAAATAGCAATGAGACAGTTTCAAATCAAATAAATTAACAGGAGAAACTCAATAATTAATACATCAAAAATTATTTTCATAATGGTTTGTTGTCATACAAGGTGCATACATGATATTCTACTTACAGACACTATTAGAGCAGATGTCTCTATTCAGTGAATTAAGAGAATGTACCTGTATACTTATTTTATTTTTTTAAAGGTGAATTATAGGACAGGTTCAATAATTAATACTTTCTACCTTGTTATCTTCCTAATGGTTGTCCATAGTACTAGAAGCCAACATAATATTTTGTCCAACTTCTATTAGTGCTAATCTTGCTTCTCATAGAATTATGCAGAAGTACTGCATATTCATCCTAACTGTACTATTTATACAAACATATCATGGTTTTCCGTTTTATCCCCATTTTTTTGTCTAGGCCTGTCAAAGATGGACACTCCACTGTCATTAAACCATTTAGGTGCCTGAACTCGGTGACACACTCAAACACAGTCCAGCAGTCCACTGTAATAGTGAGTTATCTGAAGAACTTGTTCACTGTAGCCATTTACAGCTCAACTTATTATTATGGCCCCACGTTATATACCTCATTTTTATACTTTTCTGCTGGATGGTTAAGATCAAGATAGAGCAAGACTTATATACCAAAAATGTTGCTTTTGTTTCTAATAAGGACAGTTAAGTCCTCTCAGGGTTTATTTTGTAATCCTCACTCGGTAGATCCTTTGTATGTGCCAGCCATATGGATGAATCACAGCCATTGCTTGACCAGTTTGCTCTCTGTGAGAGCCTGAGAGAAAGTTTTCTCTCCATGTGACTCTCCCAAGGCACACTATAGATCATCAATCACTTTCCTCTGTGGCTCCATAATCTCCTTGATCAGAAAATTTGGAGCACAACTAAGTTCCTTGATGTCACAGTACAGCTTCTCCTATGTCCTGAGTCCTCACTGACCTTGAAAGGCTAGGGCCAAAATGTTGGATGACGTTGCAGCCCTTCTATTTCTTCAATTTTTGATCTGTGGACTTAGGTTGTTAACCATCCAGAAGAAAAGCTAATTAGTACCTTGAGGCATATGCCGTTCAGTTTGTCCTATCTGACTAAATTCTTTTTAGTTGCTGTTGTACATTTCTATTTGTATTTCTTCTTTTGAATTCTTATACTAGAATTCTTAAACTAGAGAGACTATATGATATTTGTAAATGTGCTTCTCATTTATTTCACATATGAGTATATGTTCAAGTGGCATCCACTTCAATATAAATGCTTCAAATTTATCATTCTTTATAGCTGAGTAATACTCCATTATATAGAAATACCACTTCTTTTTCAACCATTCCTCATGTGACAGACATCTTTTTGTTTCCAAAATTTTGGTATCACAAATCATGCTGCTATAAACATAGGTACACATACACCACTATGATATGATGTTTTCAGTTCCTCCAGGAAAATTCCCAGTAGGGGCATAGCAGCTTGAATGGGATTTCCAGTCCTACTCTTTTGAGGAATCTCCACACTGATCTCCACAATGGTTGCATAAGTCTTCATTCCCACCGGCAGTGGAGCAGTGTTCCCTTTTCCCCACGTCCTCTCCAATATTTGTTGTTGATTTATTTCTTTATGATTGTCATTCTTTCTGGAGGGAGATGGTATTTCAGTGTTGTTTTAATTTGCATTTCATGGAAGGCTAGCGATGTGGAGCATTTTATCATATATTTATTTGCTTCTTTAATTTCATCCTTTGAGAAGTGTGTATTCATCTCAGATACCCACTGGATTGGGTTTTTAATTTGAGGGCCCTAATATATGTTAGTTCTTTGTATATTCTATAGAACAGACCTTTGTCTGATTGCTTATTAGTTAGAATTTTTTCAAAATTTGTGGATTGTTTTTTCACCTTGTTGACAATTTTTTTGATGTGCAGAAACTCCTCAGGAAGAGTTGATCCCAGTTGTTACTTCTTTCAAGTGTTTCCAATACGAATACATGTTTGTTCATGAATTCTTTGCCTACCCCTATGTCCTCCTACATTTGGTTCCAGGAGATTGAGTATTTGTTTCTGTTTTAATATTTAGATCTTTAATCCATTTTGACTTTAGCTTAGTGTATGGATATAGATCTGGGGCAAGTTTTACTTTTCAGCATGTAGGAAGCCAGTTTTTAGCAGCACCATTTGTTAAAGAGGCTATCTTTCTTCCAGTAAGTGTGTTTGGCCCCTTTGTCAAAGATAAGGTGGCTGAGTGTGTTTTCAGAGGCCTCTTCATCTTTTAATCTATTCCATTGATTCTCAGGTCTATTTTGTTGCCAATACCATGTTGATTTTATCACAGTGGCTTTGTAGTATAATTTCAAGTCAGCAATTGTGATGCCTCCTGCCTTGTCTTTGTTCGCCAGGATTGCCTTTGCTATTCTAGGTCTTTCTGGTTCCAAATAAACTTTAAGAATGATTTGTCTAGGTCTGGAAGGTATGTTGGTGGTAGTTTGATAGGGATTGCATTAAATCTATACAATAATTTTGGGATTATGGCCATCTTCACGATGTTGGCTCTTCCTAGTCAGGAGCAGGGAATATCTTCACATTTTCTGAAATCCTCTATAATCTCTTTTCGTAGGGTGTTGTAATTTTCCGTGAAAAGATCTTTGACTTCCTTGGTTCAGTGAATTCCAAGGTATTTCATTTTCCATGGTGCTATTGTAACAGATATTGCTTCTATAGTTTCCCTCTGAGTGTGCTTGTTCTCTGTGCAGAGGAGTGCTATTGACTTTTGAGTATTGACTTGGTATTCTGCTATGCTACTGAATTTCCGTATCAGTTCTAGTAGAGAATCAATTCCAAAAACATATAGAGGAAACCCAAATTGGAAAAAATATGCAGTAAAAGAATTAATAGCTACCTCTAAAGAAGACATTGATAAAAAAAAAATAGAGGAGATCAGGAATATGAGGGCTTCCTGGAATGAGCAATACAGAAAAAAATAGATCTCAAGAAGCTGAGTCAAAGAGATATAGACGATCTAAAAATCTCAATCACGAATCTACAAAACGGAGTGAAAGCGAAGACAGACTTTAAGATCTTGAGGATGCTGATGCAGCTAGTGAAAAGGTGAGAAAGGATGTCTTAAAAACAACAAGAATGCAGGAAAAAATAATCCATCATCTGCAAGATGAGGCCATGATGAACAATGTGAGATTAATTGGCATCAATGAGAATAAAAGAGTAAATACAAATGATATAAAAAGAATATGGGCAGAAGTAGTAGCAGAAAACTTCCAAAATATGAGGAAACAATCCAACATTCAGGTAACTTAAGCATACAGAACACCAGATAACTTCAACCCAAGTAAAAACACACCGAGACATATAATAGTCAAGATCCCAGAAATCCAACACAAGAATAACATACTGAAAGCTTCTTGAGAAAAGAAGCAGATCACATTCAAAGGGAAACCCATCAGAATTACAGCCAACTTCTCTACACAAACCATGAAGGCAAGGAAAAGCGTGGAGCAGAGTTCTTCAAGTCCTGTATAAAAACAAATTCCAGCCCAGAGTATTATACCCTGAAAAACTCTCTTTCAAGTTTGATGGAGAAGTGAAACACTTACACAACAAAGAAAAACTAAAGAATTTCATGATGACAAAGCCATCCCTACACAGGTTACTGAAAGATGTTCTAGAGAGTAACAACAATGACCAGAATTCCACAAATGAGAACAGAAGGAACCCACTAAACAGGACAGACAATTAAACACAGGATACAAAGGAGTAGACAACAGCAGGTAAATATGACAATCATAAGTCCACACATTTCAATTATAACCACCAATGTAAATGGACTCAACTCACCAATTAAGAGAAACAGGCTGGCACAGTGGATTAGGAAGCAAAATTCAACATTAATTGCATTAAATGTGTACAATAATTTTGGGAGTATAGCCATCTTCATGATGTTGGTTCTTCCTATTCAGGAGCAGGGAATATCTTTCTCTTTTTCTGAAATCCTCACAGATCTCTTTTCTTAGAGTACTGTAATTTTCTGTAAAACGATGTTTGACTTCTTTGGTTAAATGAATTGGAAGGTATTTCATTTTCCGCGGTGCTATCATAAAAGGTATTGTTTCTATTAATTCCCTCTGAGTGTGTTTGTTATCTGTTTAAAGGAATGCTATTCGCTTTTCAGTATTGACTTTGTACTCTGCTGTGCTACTGAATTTGTGCTATCACTTCCAGTAGCTTCTTCGTGCAGATTTTTGGGTATTCCAAGTAAAGTATCATGTTATCTGCAAATAATGATAATTTAAATTATTCTTTATCTTCTTTTATTTTTCTTTATTCTTTATCTATTTTTATTCCTTTTATTTCTCTCTCTTTCCTAATGGCTGTACTTAATGATTCCAAAGCTATATTGAGTAGGAGGGGTGATAGAGTACATCTTTGTCTTGTACCACATCTATGAGTAAAAGATTTCAGTTTTTCCCCTTTTAGAATTATATTATCTGTTGTGTTGTCATGGATAGCTTCTATCAGATTGAAGTAGAGGCCTCCTATTCCAAATTTCTTTAGGACTTTGAAGATGAATGAGTGTTGGAATTTTCAAAAGCTTTTTCTGCATCAATTGAGATGATCATGTGGTTTTTAGATTTCAGTCTATTAATATAGTGTATTACATTTATAGATTTTGGAATATTGAACCGTACTTGCATCCCTGGGGTGAATCCCACCTGATTATGCTCTATGATCTTCTTGATGATTTGCTGTATTCTGTTTGTTAGGGTTTTATTGAGGATTTTTGCATCTATGATCATGAGGAAGATTGGCCTATAGTGCTGTTTTTTAGTTGTGTCTTTCTCTGGTTTTTGGAATGAGTATAATACTTGCCTCCAGGAATTGTTTTGGGTGGACTGCTTCCTTTTCAATTTAATTGAAGAGTTTGAGGAGTGTAGGTATTACATCTTCTAGAAATTTCTTATAGAATTCAACTGTGAATCCATCAGGACCTGGACTTTTCTTTGGTGATAGGCTTTTTATTATAGTTTGTATTTCATTGGCTGTTATTGGGTTATTTAGCATTGTTATATCTTCTTGATTCAGTTTTGGTGATTTGTACCTTTTGAAGAATCTGTCTAATTCATCTTTGTCTTCTATTCTGTGGACGTAATGATTCTCAAAGTAGCTCTTGATAATCATCTGAATTTAAACTGGGTCTGTGTTGATTTTATCCTTTTCATTCCTTATTGCTTGTATTTGAAGTTTTTCTTTGCTCTTTTTGACGAGGTTATCTAGGGGCCTATTGATTTTATTTAGTCTTTCAAAGAACCAGCTTTTTGATTCATAATTCTTTGACCTGTTTTCTTCATCTCAATGAAATTAACTTCTGCTCTAATCTTTAAGATTTCTTATCATCTTTGGCCTGTGTGTTTGGTTTGCTTTTTGTTTTCTAGATGTCTCATGTGTAGCATTAGGGTGGTTATTTCTTCCCCTTCTGTGTTCCTAATGTGTGAGGGGTGACAGAGTACATCTTTGTCTTGTACCACATCTATGGTTTTCCCTCTGAGAACTGCTTTCATTGCATCCTATAAATTCCGATAAGTTGTGCTTGAATTTTCATTGAATTGTAGATATTGTTGAGTTTCTTGTTTAATTTCATCTGTGACACATTGATTGCTATGTAGGGTGTTGTTTAATTTCTATGTATTTAGAGGGTTTTTCTGGTTTCTTGCTTCATTTTTTTCCAGTTTAATTTGACTGTGGTCAGATAACATGCATGGGATAATTTCTGTTTTCTTGCATATACTTAAGCATGACCTATGAACTAGTATGTGGTCTATTTTAGAAAATTACCCATGTACAGCTGAAAAACATGTGTATTCAACTGTGGTTGTGTGGAACACTCTGTATATGTCCACCAAGTCCATTTGCTCCATGCTGTGGTTCAGTTCTGCTTATACTTTGCTGATTTTTTTTTTCTGGTTGAACTATCTTTTTGATTTAAGGGTGTTTTAAGTTGTGCTGTTAATATGTGGTCTTGGATATTAGATTTTTCATGTCCATTAAGATTTGTCTTATATAGTTGGGTGCTCCTGTGTTTGGTGCATAGATTATGAGTGTAACCGCTTCCTCTTGAATTTTTCCCATAACCAATATGTACTGGCCTTCTGTATTTCATCTGATTATTCTCCATTTGAAGTTGAGACTGCCTGAGAACAGGATTTCTACCCATGCTTTTTTTTTTTGAGGTGCTGAGGCATGTAGTATTGTTTTCCATGCTTTGAATTTAAGCCTATGAATGTCTTTTTGAGTTAACTGTGTTTCTTGTATACAGCATAGTGTTGGATTTTGCTTCTTAATCCACTGTGCCAGTCTATTTCTCTTCATGGTTATGACTGAGATGTGTTGACTTTTGATTGACATGTTACTTCCTGCTGTTGTTTACTCCTTTTTCTCCTATGTTTAGTTGTTTGCCCTATTTAGTGGATTCCTTCTGTTCTCGTCTCTCTCTAAACATTTTTCAGTAACCTGTGTAGGGATGGCTTTGTCACCATGAAATTCTTTAGTTGTTCTTGTCATGAAAGCATTTCACTTCTTCATCAGTGCTGAAAGAGATTTTTTCAGGGTATATTAGTCTGGGCTGGACTTTTTTTTCATTGAGGTCTTGAAGTACTCTGCTCCATGCTCTCCTTGCCTTCATGTTTTGTGAAGAGAAGTCAGCTATAATTCTGATGGGTTTTCCTGTGAATGTGATCTTTTTCTTTTCTCTAGCAGCTTTTAGTATGTTATTCTTGTGTTGGATTCCTGGGATCTTGACTACTGTATATCTCCATGTGTGTTTAATTTGGTTGAAGTTATTTGCCATTCTGTATGCTTTAGTGACCTAAATGTCCAGTTATTTCCTCATATTTGGGAAGTTTTCTATTACTTTTACCCATATTCTCTTTATATCATTTGTATTTACTTCATCTTTCTCATTGATGCCTATTAGCTTCACATTTTTCACCTTGGCATCGTCTTGCAGGTGATGGATTATTTTTTCCTGAATCCTAGTTTTTTTTTTTTTTAAGAGAACCTTTCTCACCATTTAATTAGCTGCACCAGCATCTTCAAGATGTGAAACTCTGTCTTTGCTTTCACTCATACGGTTTTGTAGACTTGTGATTGAGATTTTAACTTCCTCTATATCTCTTTGCCTCTGCTTCATGTGATCTATTTCTTTCCTATATTGCTCATTCAATGAATCCATCATATTTCTAATCTCATCTATTTTTTTTTATCAATGTCTTCTGTAGAAGTAGCTATTAATTCTTTACTGAAGAGTTTATGTCAAATTAGGTTTCTTCCATATGTGTCTGTATTTGATTCTTTACTTCAGATACTATGCATTCAGAGATTTTTTTTTATTTCAGAAATTATTTTTGCCCTGAGTTCCTCTATTCCTTTCTGCTCTTGTTTCTTTATGATGCTTTTAATTCATACATTTCAGCTGAGTTATTTTTCTCTGCATTTGTTCTGCGTGAGCATTGGGTTTTCCCCCTGTGTTTCTGTATTAGATTCTTTACTTCAGATACTATATATTCAGAAATTTCTTTTTTTATTTCAGGCATTAATTTTGCTCTGAGTTCCTCTACATCTTTCTGCTGTTGTTTCTTTATTTCTGACGCTGTTATTTCATTCATTTCAGCTGAGCTAGTGTCCTTTGCACTTGTGAAGGTTGGGCTCGAGGCCTGAGATTACTTTTTGATCCTTGTCTTTGTCATTTTTGTATAGCACTGACCACTGACCTTCTGTGTAGAGTTTTGGTGCAGTTATAACCTTGGCACCTACTGAGATTTGGGTACAGATCTGTTAAGTTTGAGTTTATCCAGTTAGGCCTGGCCTTTGTCTAACTGCTGTGCTGAGCCCCTTTTTGCTGCAGTCCTTGGATGTGAACCTGTTGTGCCTCTCTGGCACAACAGTGAGCCTATAGAGCCCCTCTGTTGCTCCTCTGGCCCACGGAGCTCAAAAGGTCTCCCATACAATCTCTGGCCTGATCTCGGCTGGATCAGGGGCCTACCAAGCTTGTCATAAGTTCTCACTGGCTCAGCGGGCTAACAGCGGGGCTCCGGAGGGTTGTAGGGGTCCCGGGGGCTCAGTAGAGTGTCTCACTCACTCAGGTGCCTGAGTTTTGGTCTGGCAGAGTCTCTCTGGCTGCTTAGCAAGCTGGAAGCTCTCCCACACACTCATTGGGCTGGGCTGGAATGGATCAGGGGCTGAGAGAGCTGCAAAAGTTCTTCCTCAGTGCATTGGGGCAGTGGTTGTCACTTGATTTTCATGTGCGAGTGTTAGATAGAACATTATGAGTGATTTCCCAGGGTCGATGTGATGGCTCAGTAGAATAAGCACTTGCTGAGCAAGCACTAGGGCCTGATTCCAATCCCTGGTTTTGAAAAAAAATTAGTTATTGCCCTGTATCTGCTGACTCAAATTGTGTTATCTTGTACTGCAGTGTTCCTGAGTTTTCTTTTTCTTTCTTTCTTTCTTTCTTTCTTTCTTTCTTTCTTTCTTTCTTTCTTTCTTTCTTTCTTTCTTTCTTTCCTTCCTTCCTTCCTTCCTTCCTTCCTTCCTTCCTTCCTTCCTTCCTCCCTCCCTCCCTCCCTCCCTCCCTCCCTTCCTTTTGTAGAGGTTCTATAGGTTTTCAACACAGATCGGACTCAGTGATCCTTTTGTTTTCAGCCTCCCTATCACTGTGATTACAGGCGTGCCCCACCAAGCTCAGTCTCAATCTCTGTTTCAGTGTGCCCTGGTGGCAGAGCTAGCATGGCATACAGGGATTGAACCCTGGTTGTTGCATCTGCCTAAGCAGAGCTTTTAATTCGGTGAGCTATCTAGCCGGGCCTGTGAATATACCTTCTGAGTATAAATTCTCAGGCTGGAGGAAAGAGGCTTCCTGACAAATCATCTATAAAACAGGCAGAAAAATCAAGTCCTCTAGGTAGTTCATCCTCCTGACAAGGACAACTCTGTGACTTCTTCAAAAATGTATAAGCTCAAAACTATGCAGAATCCTAATATTCTGTTCCTGGGGAACAATTAAAATTGGGTTAAGTACTGCAGGAAAAGAATCAGAGAAAGATGGACAAAGAAAGTGGTTAGAAGAATGAAAACTTGAGTTAAGAGCAAGTACCTTAAATTCTACATCATACAACTTGACCCTGACTAATCTATTCGACCACTAATCTAATAAGCAGCTCTCTGGAGCATTTAATGGACTCACATATATTTGAATAAAAATGGGGAAGAAAACAGAAAAGGGGAGGCCCACCCTAGACAGATCTTCTTCTCTGGGAAAAGCACTGAGATCATGCATTTACCCTTTCTCCCCTGCAGTGCCACATTAGGAAACCTTTTCCAGGAACCATGAATGGTCTTCTCAAGATCCTCCATTTTTCATTAATTTTAGTGACCCTGTAGCTTCCTCTTTCTTTCACAAACAAAAAGCTTATTCTGGGTAAAAAGAGGCCAGAGGTGGCTTGCTCCTTCCCTAAGGCAGAAAGAAAGTGAAAGTGCTGGGACAAGCCCAGCTGCATGAATGCCTGCCTGACAAGCACAAGGTCCCGAGTTCAGCAGAAGAGCCTGGCCTGATGCCTCATGTCTCAGCACAGAGTCGCTGGGCGTCAGCGTGCTGCAGGGTTACTCTAGAAATTTGTTCTAGGTTCTTCTTATCTAGAGGAAATAATCGCCCCACTGTGGGGACTGTGCACATTAGAGCTACGCTCCAGGATCTCCTCACCATGACCCCTAATTTCCCTAGAGATGGAACAACCCAGCCCAGGAGAGGACAATTTCTCCTCCCTGTCACAGCAAGCAGGCCAAGACCGTCCCAGGGCAGAGTTACCCAGGCCCTCAGGGAGCGGTGGGGACAACAGCCAGCTTCTCCAGGGGCGCCTGCGCATCTGCTTCAGCAGCAGCACTTGGGGGACTGCCTCTCTACAGCCTCAGCCTGTCCCATCCTGCAGTGTGGGGCTCAGTCTCCCCTGTCCCCAGGCAGGAGGAACCCAAGCGCAGTAGTGGAGCTAAGAAAGGCCAGCGTGGAGGCCCACACTCGGGAGCTCAGGCTAGTGGGGGCAGACTCAGGAGATAGATAGTAAAGGAACACGAACACCCTCGGTCAAAGCCGGGGGAATGGCAAGTGTTCCTTGTGCCTGTCTCCACATGTTTACGCTCCATTGTGCTGAGGGAAAGCACGTATGCCTTGGCCAGTTTCAAGCCTTGGGGACAAATGGGCTAGAGAAGACAGTTCAAGTGCTTGGGGCAGGATGGAGGGGAGGATGGGACCAGAGTGCAGCGGTGAGGGGCAGCCTGGGTGTGGGAACAGAGGCCAGGAAGCCCCGTGGCTGTGACTCGCAGCATAAAGAGCCTCAGCTTTAGCTGGAACGGATAGTGTGCGGCCTCAGGGGCTCTGAGCACCTGGTCCTGTGGGTTTCAGGCCACGCCGCTGTACTCCGGGCTAAGTTTGAGCAGCGGACGAGACAGCCTGTGTGGAGTCTGAGCCGCTGCTCTCCCCGTCACCAAGCGTCTGGATGCTGGCCTGGCCCAACATGCTGCTAGGTGGCCTTCTCCTCATGGCCACCATGGCTGCAGCCCAAGAGAGAGGAAAGAAGGTGGACAGCGCCCAGGAAAACCAGCCAGCCAGCGTGCTTGCGAGGCTCCTGTCCGGAAATTTAACAGAACAGGCGAGGACTCAGCTGACAGACAACACAGTGCGGCTGCAGAAGGTATGGCAGGGTCCCTGAAGTCTGGGGAGCTCCAGAGCTGTCCCGACCAGCAAACGAGACCCAGAGGCCTCACTGGGCACAGGGGCCTGGGAAGTGGGTTGCGTGCCTTGGAAGATCAGGTCCCAGAGGGCAGGGCTGGGCCTGGGGCCACGCAGTCGGGCTGGGCACTGTCCGACCACTGAACCAGGAACTTCACAGCCATTCATTGGAGGCGATGACAGCCAGGCCTGTCCTAGGTGAGCACATAGCTCAGTTCAGATGGTCCTTTCTGCACAAAGGGGTGAAAAGGGCTACAAAGTGGTGTTCACTTTGCAGTTAATGACACAGATGTGCGGAGGGGAGCAGAGAGGGGTGTAAGTCAGGCTGGCAGCCTGAGCTGAAATGATTTGCGAGGCTGTCTCAGCAGAGGACAGCTCTGATTTGAGGGAGAAAGGAAGCAATTAGCTGGGGCTGGGTCCCAGTGAGGGACTCTCAGCTTCCACAGCTGCAGTATGGAATGCCATTACCTGCCCAGGGGCGGGGATGTAACCGGTGTGTCCAGAGCAGAGGGACAGGGGCATGGGGAGAATCCAAAATTTCCAATCACAAAGACCACTTGGTCTGCTTTGGCTTTTGTCCCAACTGTCATAGCAGCTATAGAAGAACTGTGTGTAGGGAGTGACTCAGCTGCTTGAGTTGTAACAGGGTGGAGTATAGGGATAAGGGGACCCTGGCAGCCCAGGAGGAGGCCCTGAGGCCCCTTTCCACCACCAGACACATGGAGATGGAGGCCTGAGCAGTGTGGTGCTGGGGAGGGCGGAGGGGTTGATTCTGCAGGGCGAGAAGCAGCTGTGCTGATGGATCCGATGCAGGGAGGCAGCGAGTAGGAGTCCAGGGCAGAGCAGCATGGGACAGGCCAGGGCTGCTGAAAGATCTGATCACAGACCCTGGGTTCTTCCAATATTAACCACCCGCCGCGTGTGCCAGTGAGACGGAGTCCAAGGAGGCAGGCTGGGCTCTGGAGCAGGGTGCACACAGACATGGCTTTTGGGGTCCAATGGGGAGCTTACTGGAGTCCCTATGTAAGGACCTCTGAGAGAAAAGGACTGGCCTAGGGCCAGTCTGAGCAGTGAGTGCAGTGGGCCTGATGAGGTGCTCGGGGAGGACTAGACGTGTCAGGCAGCAGAGCGGAGGTGAGTGCTCCGCATGGGAGGGGAGGACACGCCTGCTGCTGTGGCTGATGGGTTGTTTAAATCTGAGCCCAGCTGGTGGCAAGTTTGCCCCTTGGTGAGCGTGTATTTACAACATGCAGCAGCAACACATATCTGTGATACTCACACCGTATTATGCCCGAGGAGTGGGGCCACAGAAAGCTGCCACGGGCCCCTTCAGCCTCGGGTCTGGGAGGTGCACAGATCTGCCAATGGGTGCAAAGTGGGCCTGCGATTTCTTCCCATCCTCCTGTCAAATGGGTGGCCTGCTTCTCCAGTGCCTGGATTTACTCTAGGAGGAGGCTGGAGTGGAATCCTGCTTCTGGGACAGGGCAATGTGACAGCCACTGTGGCTCCTTCTGTCTTCTAGGGGGCGCTGCTGTGTACATACACACAGAGCTTTCTCTGAGCCAGGCCTGTGACTCCCAATAACAGTGAGTCCCTGGGCCTCTGTTCTTTTTTTATGTATTTGGTACAGGGTCTCACTCACTCCTGTTTTCACCCTCCTCAGTGCTGGGAGCATAGGGGTCCACTACAATACTTTGTCTTGGAGGCGGGCTCAGTGTGCCCAAGGGTTAGGCCAGTGGGGCATGTGGTACCTGGTCATTGAACCTCTTGATGCTCTAGGACATGAGGTCTGTTCTGATCCTTGTGTCATGTTGAAACTGAAGCCTAGTAAGTGAGGGAGGTGGGCGTGAACCCAGGCACCCTGACTCCAGGGATCACATTCTAACATTATGAAGCTGCCCTCTCTGTGCCTCTGTACCTCCTGTCCTAGGTGTGGACACTGATCCTGGACAGGGGAAGGACTTGGACGCAGTGTCTATCTTGTCTTAGATCAAGTGCTCAGAGAGGGGGAGGAGAAGGTAGAAGCCAGAACGGTGCGATCTAGGCACACAAGCCACACCGCAGCATCTCTCCTGCGTCTGATCCTGTCACAGGGAGAGAGGGCAAGCACCAGGTGTAAGTCCCAGGAGGGATGATGGGCGCCACGGTTTTCTGCCAAAAGCAGCCCGCCGTTGGGCTCATAAGTGTGGACTTCGCAATGCATCATGGTGCAGTTTGGTAATCTCAGGTCTCTGCGGGTCAGAGGCTGGAGGAGCGGAATTGCCAGTCCAGCTCGTGTATCTTGTAAGATCTTGCCTCAAAATTTGACATGATGAGACAAGTGTGCAGGCCATTGCTTAGCCTCCAGTCCCGCAGAACAGAAGAGTGTGGTCTTGGTGCCTGTATGCCTACACGAAAATTATAGTAACTAATACATATGAAGTAGAGTAGTGGGATTTCCTTCGCCATACGTCTACACATGTTGATCTCATCCATCCACCCATCCCACCAATGCCCCATTCAACTGCATCTTCTCTTACTCACAAGCTTTCACACCTTTGCCCCTTCACATATAAAATGCGGAAAGGACAAAGTCCAGGGAAAAATGAGTTCTAAAGCCCTGCGTACCAAGCATGAGTAACACTTCAGACCTCCCTTTGGGGTCCTGGCTTGCCAAGGTCACTGGCCCCATTCCTTGTATTAGACAGCTGGCACGAAGACCAGGAAGACCACGTCTTGTTTCTTTCTCTAGTTTCCCCTTCAGACAGCCCACTGAGGCCTCTTCCCCTCTGTCTCTTTCCGCAGAATCCACCCCGGTGGCCATGCTCACTGCCGCTGGACTCTGAGTGCCTGTCCTCCCCTTGCGTTCCTAGCCTGGCTCCGGCGGGCTGTTCCCTCTCCCTCTCGCTGGCTTCCTCTCTCCTCCCTTTGCATGGCTGACCCTGCAGGCCCTACCTTACCTCCAGGTGTCTACAGTTATCAGCAGTGAAAGACGATGCAGCTGATTCCAAGGGGTGGCTGCTGGCACAGGCTGACGGGCAGCAGGTTGGGCCAATGATGATCCTTCTGGGGCCTGGGGGCAGGGCTGGAACTGTCACCGGCAGCGATGGGGGAGGGAAAGTTCAGGAAGGAGATTGGGTGCCCAGGTAGGACGTGTGTGTGTGTGTGTGTGTGTGTGTGTGTGTGCGTGTGTGCGCACAAGTGACCACAGGGAGGCCCGACTTAGAGAGTGGCTCTTGGTCAGCAAGAGTCAGGAGTGACAGGAATGTGGGCAGGCTGATGGCGCCTGGTACAACCTGCAGGGCTCATAGAGCGCCCACCTCCTGTTCCCTGGTACAGGTCCTGAACCAGACATCATCACACATGGAAAACCAGATGCTGAAGATGTCGTGGACGACTGACAACCTAGAGAAGAGGCTGCAAGAACAGAGAGCAAAGTTGAACCAGCTGCACAGCAGCAACAGGTGGGCGTGGCCTTGGTCCTGCCTGGGCAGTGGGTGAGCCAGGAGTTGAGCTTGGGACCCAGGCTGAAGACGGGCCTGAGTTCAGAGCAGGACATGGGCAGTGAGTGGTGGGACCCAGGCCTGATGAGGACCGCTGGGACCGAAGCTGGGCTCGGCCCCCTCTTGGGAAGGACTGGAACCAGGCTCAGAGTTCAGAGATGCGCAAAGGAGCACAGGCAGCTGAACTGGACTGGGGCTGAGCTGAGGGCTAGGCAGGCTGCAGTGTGGGGCCAGCACTGCATGGGGAACAGCAGGAAGGGCCTGCTTCTGGGCTCAGGACACCTCGATTCTTGCTGGGCTTTTTGTTCTCTTCTTCCCATCGTCATTTGATAAACTTATCTGCTTTATTGAGATATAATTTATACAGTACTCCATTGACCCTGTCCTTTTCTTTCACAATTTCAGATCTTCTCAATCTATGGAGTAAAGAGAAAATTCTAATTATGTTAGCTTAAATAACAATAGAGTACTTAGTGTTTAACTGAAAAGTGTGAAGGGAGGGTAATTTCAGTGCTGAATGATTCTTTTACTAAAACATAGCATAAGGGATCTGAGTTGTGGGAGTTTATTTATTTATTTTTTTTCTTTTGCGGAACCAGGGCTTGAACTCAGGCCCTTGTGCTTGCCAGGGAGGTGCTTATTCCACTGAGCCATCTCCCAAGCCCCTGTAGAAGGTTTTGTTGTTGTTGTTGACTAGAGCCATTTACAGGTCTGCTTATTATTATGGCTTTATTTTATATACATCATTTTTATACTCTTCTACTGGATGGTTAAGAATGAGTTAAAGCAAGACCTACATAACAAAAAAATGTAGCTTTTGTATCTGATGAGGTCAGTCAAGTTACCTCAGGGTTTATCCTGTACCTCTGTACCTCACTCTGTAGATCCTTTGTCAGTGTCAGCCACGTGGATAAGTCATGGTCATTGCCTGACCAGTTTGCTGTCTGTGAGAGCCTGAGAAAAAGTTTTCTCTCCTTGTGACTCTCCTTAGGCACACTATAGATCATCTATTGCATTCCTCTATGGCTCCATAATCTCCTTGATCAGAAAATTTGGGGCACAGCTGAGTTTCATGATGTTACAGTAAAGGTTCTTTTATGTCCTGAGTCCTCACTGACATTGAAAGGCTATGATCAAAATGTTGGCTGATCTTGCAGCCATTCCATTTCTCCAATTTTTGGATCTGTGAACTTAGGTTGTTAACCATCTAGAAGAGAAGCTGATTAGTACCCTGCAACACATGCAGTTCAGTTTACCCTGACTACCTGATTAAATTCATTGCAGTTGTTATACATTTCTATTTGTATTTCTTCTTTTGATTTCTTATACTAGGGAGACTATACTATATTTGCACATGTGTGATGGTTTATTTCACTTATGAGTGTATGTTCAAGTGGCATCCACGTCAATATAAATGCTTCAAGTTTATCATTCTTTATTGCTGAGTAATATTGCATTGCAGAAAATGCCACATCTTTTCCACCCATTCCTCATGTGATGGGCATCTTGGTTGTTTCCAAGATTTGGCTATCACAAATTGTGCTGCTATAAGTGTAGGTACACATATTTCACTACGATATGATGTTTTCAGTTCCTCTGGGAAAATTCCCATCAGGGGGATAGCTGGCTTGAATGGGATTTCTAGTCCTACACTTTTGAGGAGTCTCCATACTGATCTCCACAAAGGTTGTACCAGTCTACATTCCCACCAGCAGTGGAGAAGTGCTTCGTTTTCCCCACAGCCTCTCCAACATTTGTAGTTGGTTGATTTCTTTATGATAGCCATTCTTTCTGGAGTGAGATGGTATCTCAGTGTTGGTTTAACCTGCATTTTATGGATGGCTACTGATGTGGAGCATTTTTTAATGTATTTATTCCCTTCTTTAATGTCATCATCTGAGAATTATGTATTCATCTCAGATGCCCATTTCTGGATTGGGTCTTTAAATTTGAGGGCCCTAATGTATCTTCTGTCTTTATAAATTCTAGAGAGCACATCTTTGTTGAGGACTTGAAGAACTCTGCTCCATGCTCTCCTTCCCTTCATGGTTTGTGTAGAGAAGTTGGCTGTAATTCTGATGAGTTTTCCTTTGAATGTGATGTATTTCTTTTCTCTAGAAGCTTTCTGAATACTATTCTTGTGTTGGATTTCTGGGATCTTAACTGTTATATAACTTCGGTGTGGAAGTTATTTGGTGTTCTGTATGCTTCGGTTACCTGAATATTGCATTGTTTCCTCATATTTGGAAAGTTTTCTGTTATTACTTCTGCCCATATTCTCTTTATATCCTTTGTATTGAGTCCTTCATTCTCATTTATGCCTATTAATCTCACATTGTTCATCCTGGCCTCATCTTGCAGGTGATGGATTATTTTTTCCTGCATTCTCCTTGTTTTTAAGACATCCTTTCTCACCTTTTCACTAGCTGCACCAGCGTCCTCTAGATCTGAAACTCTGTCTTCGCTTTCACTCAAATGGTTCTGTAGATTTGTGATTGAAATTTTAAGTTCTTCTATATCTCTTTGACTCTGCTTCATGCGATCTATTTCTTTTCTGTATTGCTCATTCTAGGAATCTGTCATATTTATGATCTCTATTTTTTATCAGTGTCTTTTTTAGAGGTAACTATTAATTATTTTACTGCAGAGTTTTTTTTTTCAAACTTCATTTCCTCCATATATTTCTAGAATTAATTCTCTATTTCATATGCTGAGTTCAAATATTTCTTCTTTTATTTCATAAATTATTTCTGGTTTGAATTCCTCTTTACCTTTCTGCTGTTGTTTGTTTGCTTGCGATGCTGTTAATTCATATTGTTCAGCTAAAATAATGTGATCTGTACTTGTTCTGGGTGGGCATTGGGTTTCCCCCATATATTTCTGGATTTGATTCTTTGCTTCTCGTGCTACATATTCAAAAGTTTGTTGTTTTATTTCAGGGGTTAATTCTGGTCTGAGTTCCTCTATATCTTTCTGCTGTTGTTTCTTTGCTTCTAGCTGTTAATTCATTCATTTCAGCTGAGCTAGTGTCCTCTGCACGTATTGGTGAACTCAAGGCTGAAGACTGCCTTTTGTTCCTCGTCTCTGTCATTTTGTACAGCACTGACCTCTGACCTTTGGTATAGAGTTTTGATCCAGTTATGACCTTAGCATGTTATGAGATTCGGGTGCCAGCCTATTAAGTTTGAGATTATCCAGTTATGCGTCACCTGGATCTAGCTGTTGTGTTCAGTTCTTTTTTGCTGCATCTCTTTTGGTACAAGTGTGAGCCTGTGGTTCCCCTCTGCTCTTTCCTTGGTCCAGGAAGTACTGTGGAGCACCAAAGCTCTCCCACACACTCACCAGGCCAGGTGAGGGTGGTTCTCATGGCAGGGGAGTAGGAAAGAATCTCACTTTCTGGGCAGGAATGGAGGCAGGGGCTGTGGGGAGCTGCTGGGCAAGTCGGTCTGGGGTGTTTCAGGCCGACCGCTTGCTTGCTCAGTGCTATTGGGGGCTGGTGCTCCAGATGATGCAGAGCGCATGGGGGGTAGCCAAAGTCTCTCCCACACACTCACTGAACTGGGCTCGAGTGGATTGGTTGGCGGAAGATCCGGAAAAATTCTCACTCATTCGGCAGGCTTGCGGGTAGGGGCTCTTGGGAGTTGCTGGGCAAGTTGGTCTGTGTGTCTCAGGCCAACTGCTCACTCGCTCGGAGGTCCACCCCTGTCCTTTTTACGGACATAACTGATGTGCACATCAATCAACCAGGTCCAGTCCACCTGCTCCCCTTTTCTGAGGACACAACAGTGATCACTTTCCACTGAGCAGTCAGAGTCTCTTTATTATATGCAAGTTTGCATCAGGGAGCACATTTTAATTTCAAAGAAAAAGATGGTCCTGGCATTCTGATAAGGCAGAGAAACCTGCCTCCCACCCTCTAGGTTTTATCTTTGAATGGAATGGAGAATTGTCCTTAAGCTCAGGATTGAGGGAGCCAAACCTGCTCAGGTAGGAGCCTTGTCATAGGGCTAGGTAGGCACTGCTTCCCTGAGCTCAGTGCAGGGCCCAGCCCTGGAGCCTGGCCCCTCTGTGTGGTATGGGTCCCCTGAGTAGAATTTCTTGTTCTCATTCCCCAACCTGAAGATCCAGCTGGCAAGAGCTGGGGCATTGCAGCCACTCTGCATTGGGCAGTTTCCTGCATAAGCACAGAGACAGAAGACACTGTCAATAAGCTCTTGATGGGTGCACAGCGAGCATTCTAGAAGTTGAGTGTGTCCAGATTGTCTCTTCCTGCACTATAATTTGGGGCCTGTGGCAAGTCTTCTGCCCTGGCTAGATTTAGTTCTTAGTCTGGAGAATGGGTCAGTAAGATTGGATTGAGAGGGAAATCCTCTCTTCCCACATCTGTCCCTCAGCCACTGGGCATCTGGATTTAGATAGTGCCTACCTGAGTGCTAGTGTCCCAGCTGAGTGACTCCTGTCTTCCCAGAGACCCCAGTGCACACCACTCCTTGCCCAAGTCCACACCTAAAGTGGAATCAATCTCAGAGACATGTGACCCTGACAGGACACTCCATGTACCTGGCCACCCTCTGTGGCAGTGAACCCAGGGCAGGAGTGTAGGCTTCCTCCTGTGCTCTCCTTCCTGCAGTGACCTGGAAACTCGGCTGAATGCGCTGGAGGCTGACCGGGAAGCGCAGCTGGCGGGCCTCCGTGGAGAGAGGCAGAAGGCGAGGCAGCAGCTGCGCCAACAGCTGGACAGCCTGGCCCGCCTCAGGCAGAGCCTGCAAGCCCTGCCCAGTGCCAGCGTCATGCAGCAGCAGTATGAGCAGCTAAAGCAGAGCTTTCAGCTTCTCAAACACATGGTGCAGCTGGGCCAAGGTGAGCTGGTGGTGCGAAGGCCATTATGGAGGCTGGGATGGAGAGCAGGAGTCAGGAAGGAGCCCTTCTAGCCCCTGGCGACCCTGCCTTGGAAGCCCACACCCTTCTTGCCAACTGGACAACAGAGATAACACTGAGCAGTAATAAGAATGGCCATAGGCATGGCCCCGAGAGCAGCATATGAAGACTGTTCCTGCCTGCCCAGTTGGCTGGATTTCTCCTGGCCCATCCCACCTCAGTCCTCAGTTTCCCCAGTCGTCCAATGGAGGTGATGTTTTTAGCAAGGACAATAGCATCCAGCTGGCACCTTTGCTCCAGGCTTCACCTTTCATCCTGCGTGGCTTGTGCCACAGTGTTCTTCCTTGGGCCTCGGTGTCCTCATAGTGGGGATGTGGGTCTCAGTGCAGCCCCAATGACTTTTCTCCTGTAAATGCTGCACATGGAGGCCCAAGAGGGCACAGGGGAGGCGGGGGTCTCCTTGCCCCAGCTGAGAAGGGAGTGCAGGGCCCAGCCCGCCCCTCAGCACTCACTGCCCCTGCTGTGCCAAGGGGCCAAGGCCTCCTGATTCCAGCTTCTCATAAGCATGATCCTTTTGGGTTTTTCAGTGGTGCAGCTAAGAGACAGGCAAGATAAAAGAGGCCTTATTGTGTCTGAAGACACGAAATGAATTTGAGGGAAAAGGGGGTATGGGACCCTCTGACGTGAGAGAAAGAAAGCTGAGACTTCTATGATTTTTGTTAGAGGTGGAGTTTGAGGGACAGATTAAATTATAGGTAAGGAGCTCCTTTTAGTCTGCCCTGTGTGTGCGGGAAAGTCATCCAGCACTGGGGTGAGGAAGAAGGAGGAGGTGGCCTCTGAGCAGGTGAGCTACCATTCCCTCACTTCAGTCATGTTAGAGGGCCACCATAATAATTTAAGTATTCACAGCAGTGTCTGATTCTCTCATTACTGTGCTTTAGTTGTTACGAAGTGAATCTCTTAGACTGTCCCTTGCTGAACAGGGTCATCCTTCTGTTTGCAGGAGCTCACCTTGGCCCTGCTGCACTGAGTATCTGAGGAACTGCAGACTCTGCTTTAGCTGCTCTTGCTGCAGCACGAGGCCGGCATTGTTGTGCAGGGCTTCCAAGCTCGGGCTGCTGAGGGACAGTCTGTCCATTCTACCCCATTTTCGTGGGTGGGATGAGAGTTCATTCCCGTCTAGAAGCTAGGTCCAGCTGTCTCAGCTAGGATGAGCTCATCATTAGTGAAGGAGGAAATATTGAAAAAGGTTTTAGAAGTCGGGGTATTATGAGAGGAGAGATCATCATCATGATTAAAGGACCCAGAAGGGGGCGCAGCAAAGGGCTCGGTGACCCAAATGTGTCATCCCACCATGAGCATGGTGGGAGGGAATAGTATCAGTTTTTTAGTTCTTGATGTTTTCTAGGGGTTTAGGAGAGGGGGTCCCCTGGGAATTAGCTGAGTCAATGCAGGTGTAATTCCAAGGGAGGTTTGGAGAGCTGGGCCTTCCTTGAAAACCCCATTTGCCTCTACTACTCTAGATCCACTGACCATGGCGTAGCCTGGTCTTTTCGAGTGTGTGTTTGTTGAGCCTGGACTCATCTACGAACTGCGTGTCAGAATAGGTGTAACCGCAGGGCTAATAACCCTCTGAAGATGCACTGAACGCCAGGAGCCATTGGATTTAAGTACAGGAAGAATGGGAGGGTGAGGTGAGCACAACGGGAAGCATCTCAGAGGGTGTGGTCCATAAGGAAGAGGAAAGGAGGAGCTTGCTGCGCACTGAGGCTGGGCTTGTAGGATGAGCACTTGGGGAGAGAGAGGTGAAAGAGAAGTGGAAGATTTGAGGGTTTCTCCCCATGAGAGGTGTAGGGCAGGCTGGGATCTCAAGGAAATTAGGAGTGAAAAACAATGCCTGAATTTAACAGGGAATGGGCGTATCTGAATGGAAATTGTAGATGTGACACAGTGACCCGAGAACTCAGGAGGAACACCATACGTGCTTTCTGTGTCAGCAAGAAAAGAGTCCTGCCTGAGTCCCAAGAAGGAAGGCTCTGACCAGCTGGCTCACACCACACCCTGGGCACGCAGGCCCTGTCTGTGGACTGGGAGGACCTCGCTGGAGGGAGGGCTCCCCTAATGCTCTCTGAACAGCTTTCTGCAGAGGCTTCGCATTGCCGTGCATCAGTGTGACCCTCCTGGCCATGTCTCTGCTCTGGTCACTGTGGGGCCCTTGCTCTGCTGTTCCCTCTGCCCAGAACACCACATCTCCAGCTGCAACTCCTGCTCCTGCTGAGGCCAAGGGCTCTACCCGTTGCCATAGGCAACATGCAAGCAGTGGCTCCTCTTGCCATCCTGGCACCTCCCAGCCAAGACCTTGGCATAGCTGGAGGGTGAGCTCCCTCTGTCCCTACCACCACCTTGCTCCTCTTCAGCTCACTTTGTATTTGCTTCACTGATGCCTCCACAGGTGTACACTTGGTGAGATTCAAGGACTGTGAGGACATCCACAGGTCTGGATTCGGTGAGGACGGTGTGTACACCATCTTCCTGCCTGGTCCCAAGCAGTTCAAGCGGGTGAGAGGGGCTGTGGCTGGGAGAGGTGAGAGTTTATCAGTGGATGTTGAGCCTGTAGATTTCCAGATGAACCCCCTTCAGCCTTGTGCTTTTTGGGGGGACTGAGATGCAGGCAAGTGGGGGGACCCTGCCTTGTTGAGAGCTCATGTGGGCAGCAGTGTGACCAGGGGACAACGTGCAGAAGTCCTCCCAGCAGGAGCGCTGCCTTCCAGAGAGGCCTCTCACTAGGGTAGCAGGAGACAGCTCTGTGCTGGCTGAGGTCCTGCTCAGTTACACAAGTGAACCCTGAAACTGCAAGGGCCCAGCAAAAAAATTATTTTTACTGAGGGCGGAAAGTGGGGCTTCACTGCATGCAGCACGTTGCTGTGAGGGGCCATGGCACCACCAGAACCTCCGTGGGCAGCTTCAGAGGTGACCCTGAGCTCAGCAGTCTAGTTAGCCAGTGTGAAAAAGGTGGAAGGGAGAGGTGGGTGTGAGGTACGCTTGGGAAGTTCAGAGGGGCCGGGGGGAGCACCCGTGCAGCAGTCCTGCCCTGTAATTCCCTCTACACTTTCCCTTCAACCTTCTCACTGTGTCAGCGGTCAGCCCAATTTGTGTACAGAGAGATTTTCACACATTCAGTAAATGGGCCTTTAAGGAAAGACCAGCTGAGGCCCTATGCTTGCAACTATTTCCAGCTTCAATTTCATGATATTTTCTTTTAGTATACTTATTTTCACCGTCATGTGGTTATACCCAAGCAAGAGCATTTCCAATTAAGGGGGGCGAGTCTCCATTCACTTCTCTCCTGGTTGTGCTGGGCCCTCTGCTAGACCCCTCACAGTAATGAGGAGAAACTGAGGCACAATGAGGCAAAGATATGAGCACCCTCATTTGATGCACGAGGAGCAGGTGGCTGTGGGCAAGGGTCACTGGCGTCACTTTAGGCAATGACAGTGGTGCAGTGATTCAGCCTTGGACTTCCTGGTGAACTCGACCAGATTTGTCCTGCAGTATGCGGGGGAGGGGGCATTGCCAAGTGACCCTCGCGCTGCCCTGGCCGTGGCTCCCGGCTGTGCCCAGCGCGCTCCAGCTGCTCCCCTGCTGGCAGGTGTTCTGTGTGATGGACCCCGATGGAGGAGCCTGGACCGTCATCCAGCGTCGGGAGAACGGCAACGTGAATTTCGACCAGACCTGGGAGGACTACAAGCAGGTGACTCTGCGGCCCCGGGGCGGGGCTATGGGCTCTGAAGCCTGGTGCCCTTGCTCTGGAGCTTCAGGGGACAGACGTGTGTCTGCCCTCACAGCTTTCCAGAAAACTTAATCAGCCGTCTGAGCCACCCACCCACAAGCACACTCGCCCAGTATCCGTGCACCTGAACCCGTGTTCTGCCAGAAACTTTGGTTCTTGGTCCTGGACACCGGTGACCATGCATGCAATGTCTTCTCAGACATTTCATCATTTCTATATTGTTGAAAGTTTGCATTTGATACCAGGATCTTAGAGAAGGTCTTGTGTTGTCATTTTTCCCAAACACTAAATTCTTACTTATTTAAACTGAGTACTTACACTTGTGCAGTGAAGTGCACAATTATGAAGCACATGGTCGGTGGCTATGAAATATATGCTCACCCAGGTGACCCATGCAGTCCTTGGCGACCGGCTTACAGCTCTTCACAGCCCTCCCATGTGCTACTTACTCATCACCTCAAAAGAAGCCACTCTTCATTTGCATCACCTCAGATTAGTATATTTGGTTCCTGAGCTTTGGAGAAATGTGATTTCAGTCATGTTTATTGAAATTTTACCTTTAGAACTGTGTTGATGGTTTTCCTCTTGGGGTTGTGGGTCTCCTAACTGAGGCTGCTCACAGAGCTCTTTAGGCCCTGCAGGTCAGGAGATGGGGCTTTAGAGCCTGGCCCAGGCCCTTGTTCAGGCAGGAGCACAGCTCCCCGCTCGGCACAGAGCCCTCCGTGTCCTCTCCCTTCCCTACAGGGCTTCGGTGACCCAGCCGGGGAGCATTGGCTGGGCAATGAGGCGGTGCACCAGCTCACCAGCAGCACTAAGTACTCCCTGCGCGTGGAGCTGGAAGACTGGGGTGGCAGCCAGTTCTCCGCCAGCTTTGAGCATTTTGAAGTGTACAGCGAGGAACAGTTCTACAGGTGGGCTCTGGGCCCTGTGGGTGCGTGGGCTGGGGAACAGGACAGCGCCTTCAATCTGCGCTGAAGGTCAGCCCTGGCCGTTCTGTCTTTTACCATCAGTTCCCTATTTGGATCTACATCACAAGATCTGGAGATGGCTGGTGAACTTTGGGTTGGAGAAAGTGGGGTGGCGTCCCTCTTGGGGCAGCCACTCCAAGGCAGTCCCTGAGGGACACCGCAGGGGTGAAGTGTCCTGTGCAGGCTGCAGCATGGCCTGGGTGAGGCAGAAATGTCCTCATGATAGGAGTTGCCTACCTCGACACTTTCTGGAAGTTTGGTAGCTCTGGCTTGGAAGAATCCCATCAGGTTGTTGTGAAGTTCTGTGCTTTAAAAGCAGACTAACTTTGTATATGGGTATATGGTGAAAGCTTCCCTTTACCCCTCCCCTCCTTCAGGCTCTCCTGTGGTACACTTAGGCAGAGTAATAAGTGTTAAACAAATATTTTCTTATCATCTCCATAAAATCTGGCCCACAACCCTTTGAGGTGAGCACCATGGTTCCTACTTTAGTTCAGTGACACCTGGGGTCCGGGGTTGGGCCAGTAGGTGAATACATAGGTGATATATTCAAGGACAGAAATGTCATATTTCTACCTGAATGCATAACTATAACTGTGCATGCTGCCAATGTAAGCATGTGTGGTAAATTTCTAAGGTCTCGTGTGCACAGTGCTGTGGCCCCTCTGTGTCCAGCGTCAGAGGGCTGTAGAGCTCCAGGTCCTGGGCCATGCTTCAGAGGGCTCTCATTCACCTGTCCCTCTGCAGTGCTTTACAGGGCAGGACGTTGGATAGTTGTTCTGTGCTGCCATGTTCATGTGGGGCAAGAATGAGTACTGCGGTCAACCCCTTCAAAGTTACTCTAGTCTGGTGTGGGGCACGTTATAGGATATCCACTGGTGTTCCACATCACAGAAGGGAAAGCACCTACCAAAGCGGGGGCTTGGTAAATGAGAAGAGGCTGTCCAGTGACAGAGGACTCTGCGTGGAGGTAGGCTTGCCCTGCTCCTGCAGACAGCAGGTAGGAAGGACTCCGCAGAAAGAGCGCATACCCCACGATGGGGAGATAGGTAGATGCAGATTCTGCGGGTGCGTTTCTGTGTGTGTGAATTGGGTGCATCAGGGATGTGGGGAGCCCCTCCCTACTGCATGCTGGAGCTCCGGGAGCCACTCTGTGTGCTCCAGATCCAGATCCCCATGTCTGTGCGCCTCTGAAAAACAGGTACCAAGTAATTCTGTGCCACAGCCTAATCTATGCTTCCTCGGGCCATTTCCTCTGCAGGCTCTGCATGCAGCCTGCTGGGTATCACAGCTCCCATTGCTGTCTGACCAGCAAGTGTGGCCTGCCCACACAGACACCCACGCCCCGATGCTCACTGTGCATCTTCACACTGGGCTTCTCTGTGGGACCAACCATTCCCAGGAGCTCCCTGACCCTGTACTAGGGTCCTAGGGCCCAATGTCTCTTACATTTCTTTCTATGGCCCATTATTGCTCATTCAGACTTTTCCTGAAGGAGTACAGTCTGCATGATCCTGAGATCCCTTGCTGGACCGTGCGTTGCTTTGGGATAGAGATGGCCCAGCTGAAGGTCACATGTGTGAACATTGGGTAAAACTCCCGATGTGTCACATTTTCAGCTTCCACAAGCCTGCTGCATACATGTGCTTAAATTGCATCTGAAGAGTGCGGCAGTGGGGCTGTTGCAGTCCATGATGTTAGGGATGAAAACACTAACTTCCCAAACAAGATCGTGAATGGACTCCAGGTGAACACAGAATCCTTGTAGCAGTTGTGCAGAGGTGAATCCCTCTAGGGCTTCTCTGACCAGCCTGCTCTTTGCTGGGGGCTGTGTCAACTTGCTTTCAAGATCTGGGAAGTATGTTTAAAGACACACGGTGCTTCCTGGCTACCTAGAGTCACTGGGGCCAAGAGGCCCATCGTTCTCCTCATTGGAGATGGACAGAGCTCTGGCAGTGCCATGCACATACACTGCCCAATGTCATTGAGGAGAGAACCATACATTGGAACCACTACCTGGGGCATCCTAGAGATCCTGCCTTGCTCCAGTGCTTCCTTCAGCTTCACTGGCTTTATCTGAAGTCCATTTGCCTCAACCTCTCCCAATCCTGTGCCAGGCGCAGCCCATGCCTGAAGTTTCTCAGCCAGGCTCAGGGGCCAAGTAACGGAGAAGAGTGCTCACCGCTGAGCGTCTACATCCTGGGGTCACCAAGTCACGCAGTGAGCAAGGCTGCATTCAGCATTGCCATGGTTCCCAAGTGCATCCATGCGCACGCTGAGGCTCAGTGAGGTGACACAGTCTTCCAAGGCCATGCGGCCTCTGAGTGGTTGAGCTGGGGTTTGAATGCAAGTTGATGGCCATCAGCACCAGCGTGCCTTGGCTGTGCCTGTCAGGATCACAGAGTCTGGCCAAGGAAGACGACTCCACCATCCTGGGCAGCCATGTGATGTGTGGGTCACAGGGCTGCACTGGGCATGGGGATGAGGACCCTTAGTTTGAACAATGTGGGCAGATTTGGTGAGGGAAGGCTGTCTGGATGACACAAGAGGACACAAGAGCTGTCACAGACTAGGGTACAGGAGCTTGAGCATGGGAAGATCAGTTTGTGGGTCCCCGGGCAGGCCATGTTTGGTTGCAATTTGGCTATGACCTTCTTTAGTGCTGGCACTGTGGCAGGCTCTTGTGCTTTTCAGGCCCCAGCTTCTCCTGTGGATAGGGCATCGTGAGGCTGAGATAAGGATGAGTTGACTCCTGCAAAGGCCTTTGTACAGTGTCTGGCCCCCTCGCAGAGGCTCCAAAACTGTCATCCATTGTATATAATATGGTCACTGTGACACTGCTTCAAGACCCAGGGAATGATGTGTCAGGGACCCAGCACACAGTAGCTGATTATTTTCAGAGAAATACAGGAGGCCTAGAACAGCCTGTGAGAAATGGCCACAAGCTGAACCTAGGCTGAGGCTCCCCTGGTAGACTGCAGGAGGAAGGCCAGCCTGGGCAAAGCTCCCAACAGAGGCCCTTCGGCAAAACGGCACCAAACTGACTCTGTGCTCTGTCCTATCTCCATATGCGGGTGGCAACCAGAATTGTTCTGGACAAGGACAGCGGTGTGTCATCTCGCAATGGTCTGCTCATCCTGAGGAACAACACGTTCAGCACCCGGGATGCAGATCATGACAACTGCGGCTGCAACTGTGCAGAGATTATGTCTGGAGGTGAGTTAGGATCGGAGGTGCCTTTGCTTCCCGGGCCCTAAGGTCTTCAGAATGCTCCTCTGCCTAACCCAGAGTTCGTCAGGATGTGTCCAGGGAACAGCTCTCAGTAATTCTGGCTGGGGCCACACTCCTGAGCAGGGACAGAGGTCAGAGAGTGGGAGATGATATGAGTCAGAGACAGAGCAGAAAGGATAGAGGAGACACCTGAGCCCCAGAGATGAGGACAGATGATTTAGAGAGAGGCAGAGGCTGATATAAATGAGAATCGTGGGGACAAACAGCACTGGTCAGGAAAAGTGGAGGGACACCTGGAGAGGAAGTCCCCCAGGGACATGGCCAGAAGAGGGCTGGGGCATGGGACAGTGACCTGAGAGAGACAGGATGACAGAGACAGCCAGCACAGAGAGAATAGCACATGAGAACCATGCTCAGAGACCACCAAGAGAGAAAGACTAAGGAGACAGAGTCCACCAGATATCCAGGGGGGGAACAGGGACTGTGAGGAAGCCAGAAGGCTGGAGGCCAGTGAGGGGTAGGCACAACTGCAGAGAATTCTGAAGAACACCAGGAGGGGCAGAGAGCTAGCTAGGGGCCAGAAGTTCCACTGCCCTCTAGTGGCCACACCCCAGCAGAGGGTCTGTGGGCCCTCACCTTCCTCCCCAGCGGGCTGGTGCCCAGGAAGCTAAGCAGCCGTTGTTTTATGTTCCCCTCTCCACAGGGTGGTGGTTTGACGCCTGTGGCATGTCCAACCTCAATGGCATCTACTACCCAGCCGGCCAGCACAAGAGGAAGATCGATGGCGTCCGCTGGGACCATGTGTCCAGCAGCTCCATCTCTTTCCGCACCTCCCGCATGATGATGCGGCCCTTGCACAGCTAGGGAGCACCTGTGGAGCCTGTGGAGGTTGTGTATACTAACAGTAAGGCCAGTTAGAGCACCGGTACCATGCAGGCCACAGAAGGTCCAGAGGTCTATGCATGTGACACAACCAGAAGACACTAGGTACTCGGTTCATGATGATAGTGCTGGTGCATCTTGGGAGATTAACCTTCAAGCGGGAAAACATCCCAGTCTGATGTCACACTGGGCCCTGGCTCTGTACCCCTTTGCAATTTGTCAGACAAGGTCATTGCAAGGACCCCAGGTTCCAAATACGGAGTGGTGGGGTGGCTGTAGAGCCCAGAGGCACAGCGCTGGCCTAGCATGCACGAGGCCTTTGATTGAATTCCCACACCTTGCAAAGACAAACAGACAAAATAAAAATCTCCAGCCACAGAGTGGTCTTGTGTCTGTGGTGCAGTGATTCCATTTCTCTATGAGGGTGGACCTCCGGTGACCGCAGTGGGAGCGGATGGTGAAGCCTGTGTGTGCTTGTGCCCTGGAGATGCGGTGGGCCCTGCGGGCCTCATCCCATGCCCGAGGTGCGAGGCAGACGTAGTGTGTGTGACGTATTTGAGACACGCTCTGTCATCCTCATGTCCCCCCCAGACTTCGGGAGAATCAGCACCCCTCCTCGTCAGCATGTTGGCAGCACCGGCTGGGGCGGACCTTCTTGAGGTTTGTTGACTTGGTTGGACTCTATTTTTAAACTTGTTTGAAATGACTGATTTCTCTCGTTTTCCTCTTATTCATCTCAATCACTTATTTTATATTTCAAATTTTAAGAATTTAATCTCATTCTTATATTATTGTAATATTTTACAAATATTAATTAATCAAGTCTTAAAAAGGGGAATGGACTCACTTTGCTCCCAGGTTGTGCGGGCTCTGGCTGCACAGCAGGGTGCGTGGTAGTGGGCAGCCCTTCGTGTAAGACAGCAAAAGCAGGAAGGGCACGGGGGGGCCGGGGAAGCAGGCCTCCTCCTCCTCTCCTACGTATGCAGGGTGCTCTCTCACGGGTGTGTGGCGCACGCACAGCCCCAGCGCCAACAATGAGCTATTCACACCTGAAATCAGGCACCTTCAAGAAGCTCACTCCCAAGACTGCGTGACACTAGGGGGCTCCTCCCCCGGCCTCCCAGGGCTCACGCACACCCTTTTCTGGAAAACACCTTCAGTGTGTCTCTAAGAGCTGCCAAAGCCCTAACAGTTTCAGCACTGCTGAAGAGCCCAAGTCCCCAGTCTCCTCCGATACATGAGGCAACCACTGAGCTGTGAGCCTCTATCAAAGAACAGGTATAAGGAGTGGTAAGGAACGGAGAGCAACAGGGAGGAGGAGCCACAGCGGCTCAGAGAGGAGTCTGCCTCCCTTAACCTGCACCCAGGCTATCTGCCCCAGGCTAGTTGTAGAACTCACACCCATAATCCCAGTGGATCATGAGTTAGTCACGAACACTCACAGTCTGCCCCGTGAATGCATGAGGCTGTGGGGGGACAAAAGCACACAACCCATAAACAAAGCAATGGAACCAATGCAAGTCTAAAATTGAGCTGGCAAACATTAAGTTATTTAGTTCCATGTGCAGCAGCTGAAGCAATCTATAGCAAGGTCTGAACTTCAAGGGCTTGGGGTTATTCCACTCCTATAGCGCTTCTGATGGTGGTAGGTCACAGGGCTTCTGTCTTAATTGCTTTGTTCCTTCCTTACAGCTTTCTTTAATGATCCATTATCCTGTATTTTCCAAGTTTCTGGGTTTTTCATTGCCTCTTGGGCTTCAAATTCACAGCTTCACACACTTCCTTCCAGGAGCTCACTGCCTGGCCTCTCAGACCTTGTGAAATCTGGGTGGGACCCATGTTAAACCCACAACTCTCATTCTACAAATGTCTGAAACAAACACCCCAGAGGCCATGCGAAGAGCTAGTGCCTGCTGGACCAGTGTCAGGCTCTCCTCTCCCCTGGGTGTAGGGTGGAGTGCCTGTGTCACTATGCACTATGAATCTAGTTACCAGCATCTCTGGCACCGGGTCTTCTGTTGCTTTGTCTACAGGCCAAAGTCTTTTACTTTTGCAGTGTTGAGGCTGCAAAGGGTACAGATTTGATGCTTTTTATGGTGCCCCAGTTCATCATTTATAGTCTTCTGCTCCTTCTCAGCAATCAAGATTTCCAGTAGTTATCAGAACGATCCTCCTGTCTCAGCATCCCCAGCCCTGGCCTTGTTAGTGAGCACCATCATGCCTGGTTCTGGGGCCAGGACAGCGCTGCCGGAGTTGTGGGGTTGGCACAAATGGGGTACAATACCTCGTCCTGCCAGGCAGATGCTTAGCACCTCTGCCATTGTTCAGATTTTAGTTGCTCTTTCAGGTCCTTACTCTAGGGAGACTATAGGATGTTTATACATGCAGGCTAATTTATTTAGGAGTATGGTCTCTTGATTGAATCTATTTTGATAGGTAAATCTGATAAATCAGGACCCTCACCCTCAGTCCAATTCTTACTTCTTTTTGGCCCAGAGTTGGGGTCAAACCACAGAAACAATTCCACCCAAATTTGTGCCTTGGATTCAAGCAGAGGCAAAAACCACAGAAACTCTTTTTTGTTAATGTAGAAAGTCCTCCATAGCCCAGGTAGCCCTGCCAAGATTAGCTGGGCTATTCTACCCTCCCCTAAAGACTCTATAAAATCCACAGTGCCCCTTCTTTGGGACTGTCTCCATCTGCTCGACAGCCAGCTTGTTTGCTTCTACCTCTGATCACCTTCTTCTATAGGTCAAAATGCCTGATCTGGCCGATTGCATGGGTCTGAAACTAACAACATGAAATGTAGCTGATTTAAAAATGTAATTTAATTTTATTTTCATGCTTTTACATTTCTATTTATTTATTTATTTATTCTTTTTTTGGTGGAACCAGGGATTGAATTCAGGCCTTTGCACTTGCCAGGGAAGCACTTATTCCACTAAACCATCTCCCTGGCCCCTACATTTTAATTTATACTTAGTTTTTTTTTTTTTTTTCTGAATGTGATCTTGTTTCAGAATCACTTGTTACATTTATCTGTGTTTATTAGCTTTTGACTTTATTTTAAAGTGTTTTTTTAAGAAAACTTACCTGCATGTTTATTTGGTTGAATTTTGGTGTTAACTGATTTTTTTTTAAACAGAGATTCCATGCACTGCTTCTATAACAATCTAGCGCTTTTGACGTTCCAAATCTCTCTTTCCCTGCTGCCTTCCTCAGGCCTTGTGTGTCCTTTGGAGAGGGCAATTATGACACATGACACTGCTGATGAGCTCATGCCCCTGGATTTCCCTTGGGGAGTAAGGATCACACTCTTATGTGGTACAGTTTGATGCTTCCGAAAGTCCTTACAAAAGCTAGCTATGGTAGAGTACATGAAAGTAATCCTAGAACCTGGGAGGCTGAGGGAGGAGCATTAAAGCTCCAGCCCAGTCCATAACCTGATCTCAAGTCAAATTTTTAAAAAATAATCCCGAGAATGCTGCTCAATGCAGAAGTACTAGGTTCAATCCCTCCTTCATACGTACAATCTATAGGTAAGAGGCCTGGAGTTTTGTCCCTGGCTGGGACCCTATTCTTATGAGGGAATCTTTCCCGGGCCTTTCAACAATGTGCACAACACGTGAAGTCTCAGAAATAGGTGACTGTGGGGAACCACTCAGGCTGCTCCGAAGCTCAGGCCATCTAAGGGCGCCTGAGGACAGGCCCCGCCTCCCTGCTGTCAGCACGCTCTTCTGCCCCAGCTCTGGGCACCAGGGCTGTGCTTGGGGCTCAGTCTCTGGTGGATGTGGAGGCCAAGGGCGGTGAGCTTCAGAACAGAGGGCAGCTGGGGGCGGCCTGCTGAGACAGGTGAGCTGGACCTGAGGCTGTGAAGTCCTCCTCAATGTCCTGGGCACCCTAGCCAGGGCTTGGGCTCCCTGCTCCCCTGGGCAGAGGGCACCAGACAGAATCACTGCAGCTATGGATCATCTCATTTACCTGCCCCAGAAGCCCCTTGACTAATCAGTTCTCCACGGGATTTTTGTGGTCTCCTGTTCTGTCTGCCCCTGCAGGTAATTGGGGGTCTTGGGCCTGACCCAGGCTTTACATGGCAGCTGTTACCATTTGTTGGTCATGAGGCAGAAATCACAGGCTAGGCCTCAGGCTTCCTGGAAACTCCACCCCAGCAGTAGGAGCTGAGACACGGGTTACTTCCTATGTGGCTCTGTGCTGTGCATGTTTGGGCCAACGTGTCACTTTACCTGGCTTCAGTCTCTCAGAATCAATTAAGATAATAAATTAAGAAAAAAAACAACAACTTGTGTTTGACTCATAGCTCTGTAGGTCATGGCCCATGCTTGATGGCACTATCTCTGGACACCTGACACAGGGGCCAGATGGAAATGGGAGAGAACTGCTCAAATCATGGCTAGGAACAAAAAGAAGAGAATCAGGGTCCCAGTTTCTGTGTGTGAGGGGAAGGGGATGCGGACAAAGACCACTGGCATTCACTTTCCTGTTGGTGTTTTACTCTCCTAAACTCTCTGCCCTGACAACCTCAGGCCTATCAGCAGATCACAGAAGCCAAGGGACTGAGCTCACATGTTCCTGTTCGTTCATCTGTGCCTTCCATGTGTGGGTGCCCCAGAACCCCTTATCCTTTGGGGTGAGAATTCCCATCTTGATTCCTTTCAGCATTCTGAGAGGACAAGAGACTGGACGGCTGTCCACAGTGCAGGCCATCCAGGATGACTCTGCCCCTTCAGCGTGGTCTGTGGCTTGTCCTCACCCTCAGCAGACATGGGGCAGACTGCATGCGCTGTCACTCAGAGTTCGATGTGTCCCTTCGGCCATCCATCAGGCCGTGTCTAGAGCCTGAATAATCCTGATAGTGGTGCAGGAGCATCGCCTGGCGTGCCCCAGCTCTTCCAGATCAATCCTCCAAACTGAGCCTCAGAGGAGAGCTCACAAGGGGAGGAAGGGGATGAAGGGGGACAATGACTCTGAGCCCTACACAGGACACCAGGGCAGGGGTCTCCTTGGATTCTGCTTCCTGAGAAAGGAATGTGGGCTGGGGGAGGAGGAGGACTTGCATACTTAGTTTCAACCTAGACACAGATTTTGAAGTGTTAAGGTGTGGACTTGAAGTCAACTCAAATTCTGTTGCACCGGAGCCCCTAGATCCCCAACAGTTCCCTACGAGAGGCCAGAGGGCTGGACAGCCCTGGCTCAGCAGTCCAGGAGCTACCCCAGGATCAAGCGTGCTGGCATGGTACAATCTGTGATGTGAGGGTTTACTGTGCCAGCCCTTACCAGAAGCGACTGCCTGGCAGATGTGTTGCTTTGTACAAGCAGACAGGTGTCCAGGAGCGATTTAGTTCCCATAGTCATCAGTGACACTTGTCCCTACTGACAGGTTCTTGGAGAGATTGCAGCTAATAAAAACTGAGGCTGGACACAGAAATGATGTTTGACTATGGAAATAAGTGGAAATCCTCAGACCAGCTCTTGCCCAGACCCAAGGCTCATCAGAACACACAGCAGCTGAGGTCCAGGGCATCTGAGGCTCTGTCTCCTGAGCCCTGTTTAGGTGTGTCAGAGTGGAGAAGACCCCACATGACTCTGAGCTCAGCAGAGGGATGGGATGGGCATCTGAGCAAAATGAAGCACAGCACGTGCAAGGTTTGCTCATGGCTTTGTACTTCTATTCTGGGGGAGGCAAGTGCATACGCCAGGCCACCCTCCACAACATCAAAGGCGCATAGGCCGGGAGGGCAGGCCAGGCCATTGCATGCCATCACAGTCACAGGAGAGATGGTGTAATTTGGTCCCAAATGTGTTACTGGGCAAGATCAGGGTCACAGACCAGAGCCTGGTTTCCTGAAGCTCTCAAGCAGAGGAGGCTGGGAACAGAGTGGCACTTCCCATGTGCCCATTGCACTGATGGTAGACTTCTGGAATGCACCTTCCTGGGCCGAAGCACACGCCCTGAATGCCTCTCCTAGCTTCTCAGGAGCAGTTGAGTGCTGCCCAAGCTCTAGATGCTTGGTGCTGCCTCACAAAGTGAGAATTGAAGGCCTGACACCTGCGAGGCTGGGGATGGTGCTGTCCTTTGCTGTGCTTCTCTGTGCTAAGAGGCCTGGCTGAATCTTGAGAATTGAGAAGCAGAGTTGTCAGTACACGGTAGAGGCATTAGAGGCGCCCGAGGCACCTGTGCGTGCGTGCGTGCGTGCGTGTGTGTGTGTGTGTGTGTGTGTGTGTCTGTGTTTATGGAGGGGCGACAAGGCCACTGCTCCTTAGACCAGGATTCCAAATGGTACTTAGGCTCCGTCCTCTGCATATCTGCTCTCCCAGCGGGGTGGCTGGTCAGCCCGGTGTCGTCATTCTCTAGCCCGAGAGGAGCTGCGCGGCTCCCCGAGATCTGGGGGCGTCACCTCAGCAGGACTCAGCCTTCCAGCTCCAGGGCTGGCAGTCAGTCTCTGGCTCGTGCTGAGAGCTCTCTGAGCTTTCCTGCAGAGGCCCGTGTGTCCCTGAGTCCTGGTCTGTAGCCCTGTCCCACTGCTGTGTTACCTCTTCTGTGGCTTCAGTCCCCCACCAGCTGTGCGGTGCTTGGTGCTGAGGACTGTGCAGCCCCTTCTGTGCCCAGGCTCTGCAGGGCTCTGAGGGGCAGGGAGAAAAAGCTGGAGAGGGGCAGCATGGGAGATGTTGTCCCTGTCCTTCCGGATCCTGTGTGCCGACAAGTCAATCATTGCGTCTCCTTCAACCCAGGGGTCCATAGCCCCACATGGGTGCGCTTCGCCTTAGGGTTAGGGTGTTGCCATCCACAAAGGCAGCCCTCAGGAAGCACCTCTGTTTTTGTGCACTGGAACCTAAATGCACTAAACCCTTTGAGCTTCCTCCACCCGTTTGCTGGTGCAGTCCTATCATGGCTGCTTTTACAGTAAGAGGCACAGGCAGCGGAACTACTCCATTGAGTCACTGTGCCCAGCTGTGAGGTAAAATCCAGTCAGGAGGAGTCAGCATGGAGAATCGGATGCTTTTACAGGATTTGCATGCTTTCCTCCAAATCCTCCACAAAGCTCTATGGTGGGCACTGTGGGGCTGTGTGGCCTCCAGCTCACAGTCTCAGCTTGCAGCAGGGAGCTGGGTGGGGGTCGCTGTGCAGTCTTAGCTGCTGGTTGTTTTTTTTTTTTTTTGTCTTTTTGAGACAGGGTCTCACTATGCAGTTCAGGCTGGCCTAAAGCTCACTTTCTAGCTCAGGCTGGTCTTGAACTCACAACAGTCCTCCTGCCTCAGCCTCCTGAGTGCTGGGATTACAGGCCTGCGCCACCACGCCCGGCTAGCTTCTGTTTTTTTTTAATGTGTGTGTGTTGTAGAACAAACTCAGGATATTGTGCTTGCCAGGCAAGCACTTATTCCACTGAACTGTCTCCCCAGTACTTTTATTGTGGACCAAATTCTACCCTGGTTTGCATAGTGAAACTCTCATATCAGAGCAATGGACTGACTAATGAAGAAACTAGGTTGGGTGTGGGGGTCATGTCTGCAATGACAGCACTGCAAAGCCTGAGGCAGGAGGATTGTTATGAATTTGAGTCCAGCCTGGACTGGAAAGCGAGTTCAAGGGCAACCTGAATTGCGTAGTGAGAGCCTGTGTCAAAAAGACAAAAATTGAAAAGAATCCATGAATCAAAAAAGAAATCATGACATTTGCAAAACATTTTGAAAGCATGAAGAGGATAACATAGAATGCTCTGAAATGACTGAAAACAAAGCACTTTTCAAGGGACAGTTTGTGGTTAGGAATACCCTTGTGGATGATGAAGAAAGTTTTCAAGACAATAGCCTACAGGGTTTTCGACATCACTGTAAAAGAGATTGGAAAGATAAAAGAAGCCTTTATTGACTCCAAAGACATGAAAATGATCGAAGGCAGATAGATCCTCTGGCATGTGACAAAGATAGCTCGGCCTTCCATGAACTTTATTAGGATGGAAGTTTGAGGTGGATGCATAGGAACATCTGAGGAGCTGACTGAGATCTTTCCTGTGGCGGAGGGAAATGTGAAAGGATATTGCCTCCAGGGCTGGGTTTGAAAATAAGAGGGACGGAGGGCCTAGGAAGACAAGTGGCTATGGTTATGGCTTCGCCCTATGAGCTGACCACCATCATGATTCAGAAACTCATGCTAGGGCCAGAACCTACCAATAACTGCAGACACACTTGTAGGAGTGGCAACAAAAAGTCTTACTAAACCCCAAGTTTAGAGAGGGAAGGCCTAAGAGAGACTATAGATCAGCAAAACAGACTGTTGCCAAACTGTAGAGAAAAATCTAATGAAACAAAAATCTGTTCTATTGATAGGCCAACAGAATCACTGGGTCTATATTTAAATTAAGAGAAAAGGAGAGATTAAACTCATAACATCATGATATGTTTAAGGCATTTGACATACAAACATACATATGTTAAGCTCAGCAGCCCATGTTCTAAGATAATAGTATCACTAAGCTTCTCTTCTGGAGGGTTAACTGCTTAAGTTTTCAGATCAAAAAATTAGAGAACAAGAAGGTCCACAAGGGCAGCCAACATTTAGGCCCTAGCCCTTCAAGGTGGGTGAAGATGCAGGACATAAGAGAATTTGTACTGTAACTCAGTAGTTTCTCAAACTTTCTGTTCAAGGAGATTATGGGGCCACAGAGGAAAGGGATCATGACATAGAGTGTGCCGAAGGAGAGCCACATGGAGAAGAAACATTCTTTCAGGCTTTCCCAGGGAACAAATTGGTCAAGCAATGGTTGTGACTCATCTAGATGACTGACACTCACAAAAGATCAACAAACTGCTATACAGGGTTTCAGGGTAAGTCTTGAGGGAAATTGACTGACCTTGTCTAATACAAAAATTACATGTTTTGTAATATAGGTCTCACTTTATTTTGGTGTTAACCATCCAGCAGAAATATGTAAACAAGAGGTAAAAAAGGTAAAGCCGTATTAATATGCTGAGCTGTAAAAGGATCAAGTCAATAACTTCTGAGATTGCCAGTCTAAATAACACACTACAATTATGGACTACTGAACAATATGAGATTACTTTGCTGAATTCATGTACCTACAATATATGAATGGCAATGGAATACACATCTCTGACAAAAGTAAACAGAAAAGAGGGATATAAATGAAGGACCATTTGTAGTGAAAAAATATATATCTATATACAAAACAGTTAGGATAGATATACAGCTACTTTCCCTTGGTTAAATGAGAAGAAAGTTTTGAACTAATAGAGTTTAGATAAGATGTCATGTCTGCATCTTGTACTATGAATAACTACCACAAAGAAAACAATATGCAATGTTTTAATTATCGTAACTGTCCTACTTAGCTGTTTTGAAACTGTCTCATTGTTACTTCTTTCTCAACAAGATTATTTTTAAAAACCTCACATCAGAGGCCAAGTGAGGACATGACTACTGATGTCACAGAAATGAAATGGATTTAAGAGGCTTCAAGGAACACACTGCATGCCTGAAAACTGGAGAATCTCTTCCATGGGAATGGATTCCTAGAAATACAGTTCTCAAACCTGAATTCAGAGGCATTCGAAACTGAATAGAAAGGCCACTGTGTTCCTCACAAGAGACTTCCCCAGGGAAAAAATCCCTGGCCCACATCTTGGAGGGAGTACTGTGCCCTTGAAGTAGGAGGAGCTTTCATCTTTCCTACTGAGTGGGAAGGTCCGCGCATGCTCAGAACCCTTCATGGCCTAGGATCCTCTTGCAGCATATTGCACAGGGTTACTGGAGCTCAGAGACTTCCAATGAGCTGCCCAGGGCTCTGCAGGGAGCAGCTGGATTTGGACACAGGTTGGTGAGACCTGGAACATCGCAGGACTGAGCAGTGATTCACCAGACAGTGTCTGTCTCTGTTTTGTCTGCAGGAGCTGAATCCATAGTCCTCTGTGCCGTTCTTATGGGGTCATGCAGTGATCCTCATGTCACCTGGCCCAGGTCAACTGAGTGCTGGTCTTGAGTAATAAGCCCACCCTGTGCCCCGGGCCTGAGAACATCTCCAAGGTGCTCTGTCCAAGAAGAGGAACATGTGAAAATAAAGTTACACAATCTATAGGGAAGAGGGCCAAGGATTTCAGCAAATCTGAGTGAGGAGAGTGCCTCACCCCAAGGCTCAGTGAGAGTGTAACAGAATTAAACTGTGGGATTCCTTTTTTTTAAACTTTATTTTTGCTGAAATTTGAAGGAACAGATAAGCAAAGAAAAATTAAAGCTACAGCAATGTATCAAGATAAAATGAAAGAAAAGCTGGGCGCAATGGCCCACATACGAAGAACTTAGTATTCTGTGAGGCTGAGGCTACAAGACTACACCTTGGATCCCAGGCTAAAAATGTTGTGATTTTATCACAGTAGCTTTGTAGTGTAATATCCAGAAATGGACGGGGACACCTCTTGCCTTTCCCTTGTTTCCAAGGATTGCTCTATGTATGCTAGGTCTCTTATTGTTCCAGATGAATTTTAGATACATTTTCTCTAGATTTGTAAGGCATGGAAATGGTATTTTAATTAGGATAACATTGAAGCTGTAACAATTTGGGAGTATGAGCATTTTCACAACATTGGCTCTTTCTCTTCAGGATCATGGAATCCCTTTCCACTTTCTGAAATGCTCTTTCATCTCTTTTCACAGAGTACTGTAATTTTCCCTGTATAAATAGTTTACTTCTATTGTGAGATTAATTCCTAAGATTTTTTTGATGTTAATGTGAAAGGAGTGATTTCCCTAATTGCTTTCTTGGAGTGTTTATAGTTTTTGTCCAGAAGTGCTATTGATTTTTGAGTGCTGACTTTGGACCTTGCTATGTTTCTGAATTTTGCTATTAAGTCTACAAGACTGTTGGTACAGCTTTTGGTATCTCCTCTGTGATCTGCACTTTGTTTCCAATCCTTACTCTTTTTATTTATCTCTCTTGTCTAAGTGCGCTGGCTAATGACTTCAGAACTATGATGAACAGGAGTGGAGGCACTGGACATCCTTGTGTTGTTCCTGATTTTAAAGTGAAGGCTTTCAGTACGCACCCATTTAATGTGAAGGAACACATGAGCAAAGAAAAATTTCTTTGGTTTGTCATAGATGGATTTCAGCCATATATTCCAAAGTTTGCAAGACTTTCATCATGAAAGAATGCCACAATTAACAGACCTGATGACCGATGGAGCAGTTTAGAAGGTGCAGATACAAATACAAACACACTCAGCCAACTTATTGATGAAGGAGCCAAGCATGTACACTGGAAGAAAGATGACCTTAACAAATGTTGTTGGAAGAATTGGCTTTCCCTATCCTTACCAAAAAGGGGAAAGAAAAAATTTAAGTGCAAGCAATAAAGAAAGAAAAGGGTGTAATTACCACAGACCCAGTGGAAATTCAGATTATCAATAGCTACTTTGAGAACCTTTACTCTCACAGAATTGAAGATACAGAACTAAGGGACAGATTCCTATAAAGGTACAAATTTCCAAAACTGAATCAAGAAGATATGACGACTCTCAATAAGCCAAAAACATCCAATGAAATATAACATGCAATAAAAAACCTATCTACAAAGAGAAGTCCATGTCCTAATGGATTCAAAGTTGAATTCTACAAAGAAATTTACAGAAGATGTAATCCTACTACTCCTCAAACTGTTCAATGAAATTGAAATGGATGCAATTCTCACAAAATTGTTCCTGGAGGCAAGTATTATACTGATGCCAAAACCAGGGAAAGATGCAACTAAAACAGAGAACTACAGGCCAGTCCCCCTCATGAACATAGATACAAAAATCCTCAATAAAATCCTAGCAAACAGAACACAGCAAATCATCAAGAAGATTATACAGCATGACCAATTAGGACTTGTCCTAGGGATACAAGGATGATTCAATATTTGCAAATCTATGAATGTAACACACTATATCAATAGAGTCAAATCTAAAAACCGCATGATCATCTCAACTGATACAGAAAAGGCTTTCACAAAGTCCAACACTCACTCATGTTAAAAGTCATACAGAAAATTGGAATAGAAGGCCACTGCTACAATCTGATAAGAGCCACCTGTGATAACCCAAGGGATAACATAATTCTAAATGGGGAAAAATTGAAATATTTTACTCTCAGATCTGATACAAGACAACGATGTCTTCTATACCACCCTTATGCAATATAGTCTGGGAATCATTAGCTAGAGTCATTAGACAAGAGAAGAAATAAAAGGAATAAAAATAAGTTAAAAATTTGCAGATGATATGATGCATTACTCAGTAGATACAAAAAACTCCGCCAAGCAGCTGTGAGAATTGATACATATATTAGTTTCATGCCAAGATATTAAGTCAATACCCAAAAGTCTATAGCATTCCTCTACACAGGTGACAAACACACCGAGAGGGAAATTATAGAAAGAATACTTTTTACAATAGCACCAGGGGAAAAAAATACCTTGGAATTAATCTAACTAAAGAATTCAAATATCTTTTTAGGGAAGATTATAGTACTCTGAAAAAACATCTTGGAGAATTTCAGAAAATGGAAGGATATTCCCTGCTCTTGGATAGAAAGAAGTAACGCTGTGCATATGGCCATACTTTCAAAATTGCCATCTATATTTAAGCAATACCTATGAAACTACCCTCAACGTACATCAGACCTAGAAAAATCAATCCTAAATTTTGTGTGGAACCAGAAAACACCTAGAATAGCAAATGCAATCCTGTCCAACAAAGACAAGGCAGGAGCCATTACAATTCCTGACTTGTAATTATACTAGAAATCTACTGTGATAAGATCAGCATGGTTTTGGAAGCCAAATAGGCCTGGTGATCAATGGAATAGGCTATACAATGCAAAATTCTACAAACACACTTATTGTCAACAAAGGGGCCAAACATGTTTAATGGAAGAAAGATAGCCTCTTTAACAAATGGTGCTTGATAAACTGGCTCTCTACATGCTGGAAACTAAAACTTGACACAGGACTATCACCATGCACTAAGCTAAAGTCAAAATGATTAAAGATTTAGACATTAAAACAGAAACACTCATTTCCTGGAAGAGAAAGTAGGAGGAACTCTTGCAGACATAGGGATATGCAAAGAGTTCATGCACAGAAATCAAATCTCACAGGTAAAACTTGAAATAATTAACAACTAGGACCTCCTCTTATGGAGAAATTTTTGCATGTCAAAAAAATTACCAACAAAGTGAAAAGACAACCCACAAATTTGGAAGAAATCTTAACTAATAAGTACTCAGACAAAGGTCTGCTCTCTAGAATTTATAAAGAACTAAAAAAACATTAGGGCTCCATAATTTAAAGATCTACTCTAGGAATGGGTATCCGAAATGAACAAACATTTCTCAGAGGATGAAATTAAAGAAGCAAATAAATTTATGAAAAAATTCTCCACATCACTAGCCATCCATGAAATGAGAATTAAAACAACACTGAGATACCATCTCACCCCAGAAAGAATGGTTATCATGAAGACATCAATCAAAAACAAATGTTGGAGAACACGGGGGAAAAAGGAGCCCTTCTCCACAGCTGGTGGAAATATAGACTGGTGAAACCATTATGGAAATCAGTGTGGAGACTCCTTAAAAAGCTAGAACTGGAAATCCCGTTCAAGCCGGCTATCCTCCTACTGGGAATTTTCCTGGAGGAAATGAAAACACCATATCACAGTGATATATGTGCTCCTGTGTTTACAGCAGCACAATTTGTGATAGCCAAATCTTGGAAACAATGAAGATGCTGAGGAATGGATGAAAAGGATGTGGTATTTTTATATGGTGGAATATAACTCTGCTATAAAGAATGATAAACTGGAAGCATTTATGTTTAAGTGGACACCACTTGAAGATATATGCATAAGTGAAATAAACCAGACTAGATGTGTAAATATCATATTGTCTCCCTAGTGCAAGTACTCAAAAGAAGAAATAAAGATAGAAAAGTATAACACAATTAAAAGGAAAGCAAGAAATTAAGAATTAGATACGAAGAGAGGGCAAGGAGAAAAGTTAGGAAACATGACAGGGTAAAGCACATTTTAGGCAGATGGTTAAAGCAAGGATCCATAGAATCTTCAGCAGGTTTTTCAGACTAACAGTCAATTGGGAAGATTTTCACCCTGATGAATTAAATATGCTGATATCTGTGAACTAAACGACTGCACTGAAGAAAGCGATGTGTACTACTAGGGTCACGCTTGGAATGCCTGTTGCTCTGGTGTCCTAATATGTACTTCTGGTCATACCAATTACTACCATACTGTCTCGCAAGTAAAGTTTTGTTTTTTAAAAATGGGTAATAAATGAAAATAAGAGACAAGGAAAAAAGTCATAGGACTGTCCTTCTACAATGCTGTATATGGTTAGATTTCTAAAGTTCTGTGTAAAAATATATAATTGTTTATATTTTTAATTTTTTTCATATTCTCCAGGGACTTAAAATTTAATATATCAGTATTTGATGAAAAATATATGTCCCATGTTATGTCTAAGATGATTGATAATCAGACAGATAGTGACATGAAGCTCAACTGCCTATGTTATAGGATAATAATAAGCTTCTTTTCTGAAGAGTTAACAAACTTAAGTTTTCAGAGCAAAAATCAGAGACAAAGAAGGCCTGCAAGGACTGTCAATATTTTTCTTCTAGCCTTTCAAGTTCAGTGAGGACTCAGAACATAGGAGAATCTGTACTGTAACATCATGTAATTCAGTTGTGTCCCAAATTAACTGCACAAGGAGATTATGGGGCATAGAGGAAAGTGATCGATGATGTAGAGTGTGCCTAAGGAGAGTCACATGGAGTGAAGACATTCTCTCAGGATTTCACAGAGAGAAAATTGGTCAAGCAATGGGCATGACTTATTCCCATGGCTGACACTGACAAAGGATCTACACACTGTGGGTTAAGGTTTCAGGATAAATCCTGAAGTGATTTGACTGACCTTTTCATGCACAAATTTCTTGTTCTATAGGTTTTTTTAATAAACCAACATTTAATTTATCTCTCAAATTTCAGTTTTAGTAACCAAAGATATAAAATAGAAAATACAAAATTATCTTGCTTAAGTATAAACAATATAAAGTAGTTTTGTTTTAAATTAGCTGTATAAGCTGAAACAAGAGCAACTTAATACCTTAAGAAAATATTGGGCTCAGTGGTTTAGCTTAGTAGTGGAGCCCGGCCTGGCGAGTTAGAGGTCCCGATTTTGATTCCTGGTACCCAACCCACAAAACTTCCTTTAGAAAAAGAAAATCTTGTTTTAGATATAGAAAACTAAACTTTTTAATCATAACATAACACAATTATATGGTATGTGCTACCATATGATTCTGGGAAAAACACTGGAAAGTCATACTCCAGTGAAGAGCACTGAATCAATTAGTTCCAGCTGCTACTTTTTCAAGCAGAGAGGAGTATAGTCCAGCATTTTTCTAAGCCCAAAGTATTCCCAGTTATTATTATTATTATTATTATTATTATTATTATTATTATTAGTAGTAGTAGTAGTAGTAGTAGTAGTAGTGGTAGTATTTTGTGGTACCAGGGATTGAATCCAGGACCCTGCACTTGCCAGGCAAGTGCTTATTCTACTGAGCTATCACCCCAGCCCCAAGTACTTATCTTAACAATTAATTTACTTCACTCATGAAAAAAAAATTCTGACAGCTAACCTACACAAACATATCAGGAACAAAGAAGAACTCTGAACTTATTGTACACACAGAGAAATAGTCACTGCATTTAAAAATCCAATTTTTTATGTTATTTAGAATGGGGAAATGAGTAGGAGCCAGGAGTGTTGAATCAGGCACTTTCAACTTCAATCTCAGATTTGCGTCACTGTTGCACAAATACTGTCCCTAATCCTGGTACTCAAACATTGACAACACAATGAGCAATTGCCTCTGGCATTCACTCTGCTTCTTTTCTTTTTCCATAATTTTATTGAAGAACAAATAGCAATGAGAAGTTTCAAATCAAATCAGTAGGACAGATTGAACAATTAATACATTGCATATTGTTTCCATAGTGTTTTTTGTTCTACAAGGTGCATACATGATATTCAATTTACAATCACTGTTAGAGCAGAGGCTTCTATTCAATGAATTAAGAAAATGTAGCTGTAAGCTTCTCTTTTCTTAAAGCTGAATTATAGTACAGTTTCAATAATTAATAATTTTTACATTGTTATCGTCCTAGTGGTTTTCCATAGTATAAGAAGCAGACAGGATATCCTGTCCAAACACTATTAGTACAAACCTTTCTTCTCATAGAATTGTGTGAAAGTACTGCATATTTATCCTAACTGTACTGTTTATACAAACACAGAAATGTCCTTCCTTTGCATTCCCTTTTTTGTTTAGTCCGGTCAGAGATGGGTATTCTATTATAATTCAATTCTCATAGGTGCATTAACAATCCAACACAATCCAGTAGTCCACAATAATAAGTTGCTGACTAGAGCCATTTAGAGCTCAGCTTATTATTATGGCTTTATTTTATATACCTTGTTTTTATATTTTTCTGCTGGGTAGTTAAGACCGAGATAAAGTAAGACCTATACAGGAAAATATGTAACTTTTTATTCTGACGATGTCAGTCAGTTCCCGTCAGGGTTTATCCTGCAACCCTGTACCTCACTTTGCAGATCCCTTGTCAGTGTCAGCCATGTGGATGAGGCACGGCCATTGCTTGACCAATTTGCTCTCTGTGAAGGCCTGAGAGAAAGTTTTCTCTTCATGTGACTTTCCTTAGGCACACTATAGATCATTGATTACAATCCTCTCGGCTCCATAATCTCCTTGACCAGAAAATTTGGGGCACAACTGAGTTCTATGGTGTTACAGTACAGGTTCTCCTATGTCCTGAGTCCTCGCTGACCTTGAAAGGCTAGGGTGAAAATCCTGGCTGACCTTGCAGCCCTTCCATTTCTCCAGTCTTTGATCTGCAAACTTAGATTGTTAGCCATCCAGAAGAGAAGCTGATTATTATCCTGCAACATATGCAGTTCAGTTTACCCTCACTGTCTGTCTAAATTCATTTTAGTTGTTGTTATACCTTTCTCTTTGTATTTCTTCTTTTGATTTCTTATACTAGGGAGACTATACGATATTTGCACATGTGTGTCTGGTTTATTTCACTTATGAGTATATGTTTGAGTGGCATCCACTTAAATTCAAATGCTCCAAATCTATCATTTTTTATAGCTGAGTAAAATTGAATTGCATACAAATACCACATCTTTTTCAATCATTCCTCATGTGATGGGCATCTTGGTTCTTTCCAAGATTTAGCTATCAGAAATTGTGCTGCTGTAAACATAGGTACACATATATCACTACGATATAATGTTTTCAGTTCCTCTGGGAAAATTCCCATCAGGGGGATAGCTGGCTTGAATGGGATTTCTAGTCCTACACTTTTGAGGAGTCTCCATACTGATCTCCACAAAGGTTGTACCAGTCTACATTCCCACCAGCAGTGGAGAAGTGCTTCGTTTTCCCCACAGCCTCTCCAACATTTGTTGTTGGTTGATTTCTTTATGATATCCATTCTTTCTGGAGTGAGATGGTATCTCATTGTTGGTTTAACCTGCATTTTATGGATGGCTAGTGATGTGGAGCATTTTTTAATGTATTTATTCCCTTCTTTAATGTCATCATCTGAGAATTATGTATTCATCTCAGATGCCCATTTCTGGATTGGGTCTTTAAATTTGAGGGCCCTAATGTATCTTCTGTCTTTATAAATTCTAGAGAGCACACCTTTGTTGAGTGCTTATTAGTTAAGATTTTTTTGAAATTAGTGAGTTGTCTTCACTTTGTTGATAATTTCTTTTGATATGCAGACACTTCTCAATAAAAGTTGTTCCCAGTTGTTAATTCTTTCAAGTGTTTCCCATGTGAATAAATGTTTGTTCATGAAATATTTGCCTACACCTATGTCTTCAAGAGTTCCTCCTAATTTCTCTTCCAGGAGATTGAGTGTTCCTGTTTTAATGTTTAGATCTTTAATCCACTTTGACTTTAGTTTAGTGCATGGTGATAGAGCTGGGTCAAGTTTAGTGTTCGGCATGTAGAAAGCCAGTTTTCTCCAGCACCATTTTTTAAAGAGGCTATCTTTCTTCCAGTAAGTGTGTTTGGCCCCTTTGCTGAAGATCAGGTGGCTGAGTGTGTTTGTAGAGGCCTCTGCATCTTCTAATCGATTCCATTGATTCTCAGGTCTATTTCGTTGCCAGTATCACGTTGATTTTATCACAGTAGCTTTGTGATATAATTTCAAGTCAGGAATTGTGATGCCTCCTGCCTTGTTTATGTTGGCCAGGATTGCCTTTGCTATTTTATGTCTTTTCTGGTTCCAAATAAATTTTAGGAATGATTTCTCTAGGTCTGAGAGGTCTGTTGATGGTAGCTTGATAGGGATTGCATTAAATGTGTACAACAACTTTAGGAGTATGGCCATCTTCATGATACTGGTTCTTCCTATCTATGAGCAGGGAATATCCTTCCTTTTTTTTGAAATCCCCTATGATCTCTTTTCTCAAGGTACTGTAATTTTCTGTGAAAAGATCTTTGACTTCTTTGGTTAAGTGAATCCCAAGGTATTTCATTTTCTTTGGTGCTATTGTAAAAGGTACTGTTTCCATTGTTTCCCTTTCAGTGTGCTTGTTATCTGTGTAGAGGAATGCTATAGACTTTTGAGTATTGACTTTATAACCTGCTATGCTACTGAATTTCTGTATCAGTTCTAGTAGTTTCTTGGTGAAATTTTTGGGGTCTCCAAAGTAAAGTATCATGTCATCTGCAAATAGTGATATTTTAACTTCTTCTTTACCTATTCTTATTCCCTTTATTTCTCCCTCTTTTCTAATGGCTATTGCTAATGTTTCCAAAACTATATTAAATAGGGGTGATAGAGGACATACTTGTCTTGTACCTGATTTGAGAGTAAAAGATTTCAGTTTTTCCCCATTTAGGCTATATTAGCTTTTTGGTTGTCATAGATGGCTTTTATTAAGTTAAGATAAAGTCCATCTATTCCAATTTTGTGTAGGACTTTGAACATGAATGAGTGTTGGACTTTGTCAAAAGCTTTCTCTGCATCAATTGAGATGATCATGTAGTTTTTAGATGTTAATCTATTAATATAGTGTATTACATTTATAGATTTTGGAATATTGAACCATCCTTGCATCCCTGGGATGAATCCTACCTGGTCATGGGGTATGATCTTCTTGATGATTTGCTGTATTCTATTTGCTAGGATTTTATTGAGTATTTTTGCATCTATGTTCATGAGGGAGACTGGCCCTTTTTAGTTGTGTCTTTCCCTGGTTTGGGAATCAGTATAATGCTTGCCTCCAGAAATGATTTTGGGAGGACTGCTTCCTTTTCAATTTCATCAAAGAGCTTGAAGAGTGTTGGGATTATATCTTCTCTAAATTTCTTGTAGAATTCAGCTGTGAATCCCTCAGAACTTGGACTTTTCTTTGTCAATAGGCTTTTTATTATGTTTCATATTTGCTTGGCTGTTATTGGCTTATTGAGAGTTGTTGTACCTTCTTGATTCAGTTTTGGTAATTTGTACCTTTTGAGAAATCTGTCTATTTCTTCTGTGTCTTCTATTCTGTGAGTATATGGATTCTTAAAGTACCTATTGACAGAATTCCTGATTTCCACTGGGTCTGTGGTGAATTCACCCTTTTCATTTCTTATTGCTTGTATTTGAATTTTTTCTTTCCTATTTTTGATGAGGTTGTCTAGAGGTTTATCAACTTTATTTAGTCTTTCAAAGAACCAACTTTTTGATTTGTGGATTCTTTGAACTGTTTACTTCATCTCAATTGAATTAATTTCTGCTCTAATTTTTATGATTTCTTCCCGTCTTTGCACTCTCGATTTCGTTTGCTCTTCTCTTTCTAGATGTCAGAGGTGCAACATTAGGGTGTTTACTTGTTTCTGTTCTGTTTTCCTAATGTGTGAGTTCATAGCTCTGATTTTCCCTCTAAAGACTGCTTTTATAGCAACCCATACATTCCAGTAAGTTGTGCTTGAATTTTCATTGAATTGTAGGTATTGTTGAATTTCTTGTTTAATTTCATCTGTGACCCATTGATTGCTGAGTAGGGTGTTGTTTAATTTCCATGAATTTAGCGAGTTTTGCTGGTTTCTTTTGTTGTTTAGTTCCAGTTTCATTGCACTGTGGTCAGATAGTATATATGGGAGAATTTTTGTTTTTTTGCATATACTTAAGCATGACTTCTTGACTAGTATGTGATTTTTTTTGGAAAATGACTTGTGTGCAGCTGAAAAAAGTGTATTCCGCTGTGGTTGGGTGGAACACTCTGTATATGTCCACCAGGTCCATTTGTCCCAAGCTCTGGTTCAGTTCTGCACTTCCTTGCTAATTTTTTGTCTGATTGATCTATCTTTTTGAGATAAGGGTGTGTTAAGGTCTCCTGTTAAGATTGTGGTCTTAGATATTAGGTTTTTCATGTGCATTAAGATTTGTCTTACATAGTTGGGTGCTTCTGTGTTTGGTGCATAGATATTTATGAGTGCTACTTCTTGCTCTTGAATTTTTCCCCTAACCAATATATAGTGGCCTTCTTTGTGTCGTTTGATCATTCTTGGTTTGAAGTTGAGACTGCCTGAGAACAGAATTGCTACTCCTGCTTTTTTCTGAGGTGCCGGGGCATGTAGTATTGTTTTCCATCCTTTGACTTTGAGCCTATGAATGTCCTTTTGAGTTAAGTGTGTTTCTTTTACACAGCATATTGTTGAATTTTGCATCCTAATCCACTGTGCCAGTCTGTTTCTCTTAATTGGTGAGTTGAGTCCATTTACATTGATGGTTATAATTGAAATGTGTTGACTTATGATTGTCATGGTATTGACCAGCTGTTGTTTACTCCTTTGTATCCTGTGTTTAATTGTTTGTCCTGTTTAGTGGGTTCCTTCCTTTCTCATTCGTATAGTTCTGGTCATTGTGGTCTCTCTCTAGAACATCTTTCAGTAGCCTTTGTAGGGATGGCTTTGTCATCATGAAATTCTTTAGATGTTCTTTGTTGTGGAAGTGTTTTACTTCTCCATCAAACTTGAAAGAGAGTTTTGCAGGGTATAATAGTCTGGTCTGGAATTTGTTTTCATACAGGACTTAAAGAACTCTACCCCGTGCTCTCCTTGCCTTCATGGTTTATATAGGGAACTCAGCTGTAATTTTGATGTATTTTCCTTTGAATGTGATCTGCTTTTTTTCTCTAGCAGCTTTCAGTATGTTATTCTTGTGTTGGATTTTTGTATTTCTCGGTGTGTTTTTACTTGGGTTGAAGTTATTTTGTGCTCGTTTACCTGAACGTTGGTTTGTTTCCTCATATTTGGGAAGTTTTCTGCGATTACTTCTGTCCATATTCTTTTTATATCATTTGTATTGACTCTTTCATTCTTGTTGATGCCAATTAATCTCACATTGTTCATCTTGGCGTCATCTTTCATGTGATTATTTTTTCTTGCATTCTTGTTATTTTTAAGAGATCCTTTCTCACCTTTTCACTAGCTTCACCAGCATCCTCTAGATCTGAAACTCTGTCTTTGCTTTCACTCAAATAGTTTTGTAGACTTGTGATTGATATTTTTAGTTCTTCTATATCTCTTTGACTCTGCTTCATGCATTCTATTTCTTTTCTGTATTGGTCATTCCAGGATTTCGTCAATTTCTGATCCCCTCTTTTTTTTTTTTTAAATCTATGTCTTCTTTAGAGTTAACTATTAATTCTTTTTCTGCAGAGTTTCTTCCAAATTGGCTTTCCTCTGTATATTTCTGGAATTGTTTCTGTATTTCAGATGGTATAATTTCAAAGAATTCTTTTTTGATTTCAGAAATTATTTCTGGTTTGAATTCCTCATGGCCTTTCAGCTGTTGTTGCTTGATTCCAACACTGTTGATTCATACGTTTCAGCTGGAATAGTGTTCTCTATACTTGTTATGAGTGAGCACTTGGTTTCCCCCAGATGTTTCTGGATTTGATTCTTTACTTCAGATGCTATGTATTCAAATACTTCTTTTTTTTATTTCAGACTAATTCTGGCCTGAGTTCCTCTATACCTTTCTGCTGTTGTTCCTTTGCTTCTGTCTCTGTTAATTCATTCATTTCAGCTGAGCTAGTGTCCTCTGACTTGTTGGTGGACTCTAGACCAGAGATTGGATTTTTCTCCTTGTCTTTGTCATTTTGTATAGTACTGACCTCTCATCTTTGGTGTAGAGCTTTGATGCAGCTATAGCTTTAGCGCATAATGAGATTCTGGTGGCAGTCTATTAAGTTTGAGATTATCCAGTTATGCCTGGCCTGGATCTAGCTGTTGTGTTCAGTTACTTTTTGCTGCAGTTCCTGTGATTCCCCTCTGTTGCTTCCCTGGTTAGGGGAGCACTGGGGTGGGCAGAAGCTTTTCCTCACACTCACCAGTCTGGTCGGGGGTGGATTGAGTGCCAGGAGAGTCACCAAAAGTTCTCGCTTCTGTGGTGGGTTTGGGGTCAGTGGCTATGGGGAGCTGACATGTAGGTCTGTCTGCAGTCTCTCAGGCAGGTCTCTGGCTAGGATGTCTTGGGGACTGAGGCTCTGGGGGTGCAGAGCACCCAGGGAGAAGCCAAATGCTCTCCCTCAGACTCACCACACACTCACCAAACTTTGATGCTCAGGGAGTCGGGGAAATTCTCACTTGTTCAGCGGGCTTTGGGGCAAGGGATCTGGAGAGTTGTTGGCGAGTGGGCCCTGAGGTCTCAGGCCAGTCGCTCGCTTAGAGGGCTTGGGGGCAGAGATCCTGGTAGAGTGCATGGGAAGAAGCCAAAGGCTCTCCCTCAGACTCACCACACACTCACTGATCTGGGAAGCCTGGCGAGTCGTACAAATTCTCACTTACTGGGAGGGCTTGTGGGCAGGATCCAGGAGACCACCACAGTGGGTCCCGCTGTCTCAGGCAGGTCACTCTGGCTTGGCGGGTGTAGGGTAGGAACTAGGAGGCTGCTGGAGTCAGCCCACTGTCTCGGGCCGTTCGCTCTGGCTAGGCGGGCATGGGGCAGGATTCAGGAGGCTGCCAGAGTCCTGCATTTGTTACTTTCTTTTTCTTTCTTTCTTTCTTTCTTTTTCTTTCTTTCTTTCTTTCTTTCTTTCTTTCTTTCTTTCTTTCTTTCTTTCTCTTTTTTCTTCCTTCCTTCCTTCCTTCCTTCCTTCCTTCCTTCCTTCCTCTCTCTCTCTTTCTTTCATTCAACATTCCAAACATGTATAACTGAAGAACATGGCCTACGTTTTCTTTTTATTGGTATTCACTTCAGTAACTTGAATCCACAGATATAAGCAACATATGACCAGAGTCACAAGTAAGTGCAGACTACACACACAAGTTTCTGTTCACAAAGGTCACATATGCAGGTACTTGAATTAGAAGCATATGTCAAGAATTATGGACAAACTCTTTTCAAAGGGCAAAAATGTAAAATGTAAAATATAGAGATACATATTGAAAATATGAAGAGATGGTCTACAAACTTCAAAAAATAAAATGCTGCTTATAATGAAGAGATGTATGACAGCTATAGGATTCAAGTGACAAGCAGTAAGATCTTCAAACGTTAATACTGGTCAAAAAAAATGGGAATATTTTTATAATTTATTGAAAATACATTGACTACTAGAGTACAAAACCTAACAGGAACTTAGGGGAAAAATTACAGAATCTAAAGCCAACTACTTAGTATTTCTTATTACTTAAATGACAGCATGCCATTCAAAAAAACTGCACCTGCATTGAAACTGCCAATCTCACATAAAATTCTCTAAAAATGAAATACAACCCAAACAGTTTCAAACTCCAAATGAAAAGTCTGCAACACTCAAATTAAAATGTGGAATGTTTCAAATGAAAGTAATAAAAATACAGTCAGTTCCATTTTTTATTGAATGAAATCAAAAGTTGTTGACATTTCTTTGAAGCTTGAATTACTAAATTTCATTTGTCTGAATGCTTCTATGTTATCTTTTTCTTAGTGGTGCAAGTGCTTCAGATTACAGCATCAGTCTCTATAAAGTATTTCTTTCTGTTGCCATTCTGATGAAACAAAACTATTCATCATTAACTTATGTGTATTTTTTCTATTAACTCTTAACACAGGAACAGACATCTACTATTTTTCCACTAAAACAAAAGTGTACAATAGTTTTATCCTATCAATATTGTATTTAAAAAGGTTAACACTTGTTTTTTAATTATTTTTGTTGAGAAAAATAGCAATGAGACAGTTTCAAAACAGGTTAGTAGAACAGCTGCAATAATTAATACATTGCACATTGTTTTCTTTGTAGTAGTTATTCATAGTACAAGATGCAGACATGATACCTTGTCTAAACACTATTAGTACAAATCTTTCTTCTCAATGAACTAAGAGAAAGTAGTTGTATATCTATCCTAATTATTTTGTATATATATACATACATATATATATGGATAGATAGATAGATGGATAGATGGATAGATTTCACTAAAAAAATGTTCCTTTATTTGTATTCCCTATTTTGTTTAGTATTGTCATAGAAGGTATTCTATTGCCATTCAAATATTGTAGGTGTGTGAATTCAGCAAAATAATCCAATATAGTCCAGTAGTCCGTAATAATAGTGGGTTATCCACAGAATTGGCAAAGTCAGAAGTTGTGGACTTGATCCTTTTACAGCTCAGCATATTAATATGGTTTTACTTTTTATACCTCACGTTTATATTTTTCCGCTGAATGATTAAGACCAAGATAAAGCAAGACATATACAACAAAGCATGTTTTGTATCTGACAAGGTGAGTCAAATTCCCTCAGGATAAAAATGGTTAACATTGAAAAGCAAAGAACCATTGTTTTCTTTGAAATCAAACTTCCTGCACACCTTAACCTCCCTTCTTCTGCCTGTGTTCCTCTGCTGATTTATTCAAAATGTTCTTTAATCTGATAATGAGGAAGGCGGCTGCAATGAGTATTCTTTGCAACTTCTTCATTTGTATAAAGGAAGGAACACAACTCACAGTGAAACCCTGTTTTAAGCATCACATAGTCTATACCAACAGGGCTGGATGTTTCAATTCTATAGTCATCTGGGATTGTAAAGCCCTCCTTGTTTGTCATCACTTTGGCCATCTGTATTTTCACTGGGACCCTAAGCATTCTCAGCAGATTCAGCACCTGGTTCTGTATATTCATTTCTAATTCCACTATCCAATGCTTCTTCATTGTCCTGATTATGTTCCTTGATCTTGTCCACCTGAATGTCAACCAAGCTATCCTCATTTCTTTCTCCAGATTTAAATGCCATTCCTGACTTACGAAGTTTCTGATGTTCTGAATCTTCCTCATCACCTCATCTAGAGTGACAAACCCTTCCATACTCCCTGGAAAATGATGCTTTTCAAGTTTTTTATTTGCTACTGCTGAGGCACTGGCATCTTATTTATTTTTTATTTCTAAATTTTTAATTTTAGAAAACTTGAACCCTAAATTTCTATAAAGATAATCACTGATTACTGCAAGGCCAGCCGTAAACTGGCTACAGTGAAACTCCTCCAGCAAGCCTCACCATCGTGCAGATTTTATTCGCTTCAGAACAGTCTGCATGCACACCAGGCAGGTCTAAGTGTCTCTCATCAGAAGATGGCTCTGACAACGGACTAAATAAAGCTACATGAGGCAGGCATAACCAGTAACATAGTTTCCTTAACACACCATTAGCTTCATACACTATCAGCATGTTATAAAAGAATTTATCTTACAAAAACATTTCAGATTTCATCCAACTTATAAAAGATACCATTTTAAATCCCAGTATTCTATGGATATCCACTAGGAAGATAACAATGTAAAAAGTATCAATCATTGAAACTGTACCCTAATTCAGCTTTTTTTTTTTCCAAATAAAATTAGTAGAACAGATTCAATAATTAATACATTGCATATTGTTTTCATAGTGGCTTTTTGTTATACAATGTGCATACATGATATTCTGTTTACAAACACCATTAGAGCAGACGACTGGCACCTTTTTTATAGCTTGATTTGAAGGCTCCTTTTTCCCACCAGAAACCACATTAGCAAGGTCCGTCTCGTCTCTCACTGAACTGCCACTTTCTAGAAGAGCTGCTGCTTCATCCACAAGCAGCTCATCTTCAGATTCAAGAAGCATGTTAGGCTCCTGCTCTGTCGTCAGCCTTTGTATCTTTCTCAGCATCTTCACCTGACTTCTCTTCTTGTTCTTTTCCTTTGGTTGCACTTTCAGTCTCCTGAGTACCATCTGTCTTGGACTTCTTATCACTTGGAAATACTTTGACATCTGGAGAATAAAATCTTTTTTAGGAATTATCTTTCTCCAGTAAATCAGTCCCTGTGTTTTGAATTCTTAGTGCCAGGTTTTTGTTTTATTTTCATTTCTCAGACAGGTCAACCTTAACACATCTCCCTGAAACACGAGGGCATTTTTCAGACACAGGCCATTGCCATTGCATCTTCTCTGGTCTCCACCTCAATGAAAGCTTGACTTTTCACCCTCATCAATATATAGTTCTTTATTCTGTACAATATAGAATGTGAGATAGATACTTGTCACTTGATCTTCATGAGTTAGTGTTACATAGAATATCATTAGTTATTTTCCAGGGCCGGGGAGATGGCTCAGTAGAGTAAGCACTTGCCTGGAAAGAGCAAGGGACTGAGTTCAAACCTTAGTTTCTAAAAAAAAAAAATAAAATAAATAAAATAAATAAATAAATAAAATTAGTTATTTCCCTATATCTGATGACCAAAATGGTTAGACCCTGGAAGTGGTATCTTTTACTGTAGTGTTCCTGAGTTTGGTTTCCTTTTCTTTTCTTTTCTTTTCTTTTCTTTTCTTTTCTTTTCTTTTCTTTTCTTTTCTTCTCTTCTCTTCTCTTCTCTTTCTTTTCTTTCTTCTTTCTTTCTTTTGTATTTTCGTAGAGGGTCTACAGGTTTTCACATATATTGGCCTCATAGTGATCCTTGTTTTCAGCCTCCAAGAATGGAAATTAACATGTGTGCACACAGCCAGTCTTTGTCGCTGTCTCGGAGCGCACAGGGGGCAGGGCCCGCATGGCATGCAGGGATTGAAACCTGGTTGCTTTATGTGCCTAAGCAGGGTCTTTAATTTGCTGAGCTATCTGGCCATGCGTATGAATATACTTTCTGGTTATAAACTCTCAGGTTCGAGGAGGCTTTCTGATGGATCATCTATAAAACAGGCCCAAAATTCAAGTCCTCTAGGGTGTTTATCCTCCTAAGAAAGACAACTCTGTGACTTTTGCAAAAATCTACAAGCTCCAACTTCTGCAAACTCCTAATTTTCTATTACTGGGGAACAATTGAAGTTAGACTAAGTATCACAGGAAAAGAGTTGGTGCACAGAGAAAGATGGACAAAGAAAGTGGTTAGAAGAATGAAAACTTGAGCTAAAAGTAAGTATTTTAAATTTTAGATCATACACATTGACCCTAACTAATCTATTCAACCACTGATCTACTAAGCAGGTCTCTGGAGCATTTAATGGACTCATATATGCTTGAATAAAAATGGGGAAAAAGACAGAAAAGGGGAGGCCCACCCTAGTCAGACCTTCTTCTCTGGGAAAAGCACTGAGATCATGCACTTACCCTTTCTCCCCTGCAGTGCCACATTAGGAAACCTTTTCCAGGAACCATGAATGGTCTTCTCAAGATCCTCCATTTTTCATTAATTTTAGTGACCCTGTAGCTTCCTCTTTCTTTCACAAACAAAAAGCTTATTCTGGGTAAAAAGAGGCCAGAGGTGGCTTGCTCCTTCCCTAAGGCAGAAAGAAAGTGAAAGTGCTGGGACAAGCCCAGCTGCATGAATGCCTGCCTGACAAGCACAAGGTCCTGAGTTCAGCAGAAGAGCCTGGCCTGATGCCTCGTGGCTCAGCAGAGTGTCGCTGGGCGTCGGCGTGCTGCAGGGTTACTCTAGAGATATGTTCTAAGTTCTTCTTATCTAGAGGAAATAATTGCAGAAGGCAAGCACAAAATCCAGCAAGGCTTTGGTTAATTAGAGGCAGGAAAGAAGCAAGCTCTGAAGAGTGTTTGTGAGCCATTAAATGTAGGAGAAGACAATGTCAGTGAAGACTCAGGACATAAGAGAACCTGCGCTGTCACATCCTATAACTCAGTGGTGTCCCAAATTTTCTGATCAAGGAGATTATGGGGCCACAGAGGAAAGTGATCGACAGGGTAGAGTGTGCCTGAGGAAAGCCACCAAGAGAAAAAATTTCCCTCAAGGTTTCACAGAGAGCAAATTGGGCAAGCAGTGGCCGTGACTCATCCTGATGGCTGACGTGACAAAAGATCTACAAGCTGCTCTACATGGTTCCAGCATGAATCCTGAGGGCATCTGACTGACCTTGTCAGATACATTTTTAGTTATATAGATCTTGCTTTAAGTTGGTCTTGTCCATCCATCAGAAAAGAATAATCATGAGGTCCAAAAATTAATGCTGTATTAATGTGGTGAACAGTAAAATGCTCAACTGAACAACTTCTGACAGTTGCCAGTTCTCCTAACCCACAACTATTATGTACTATTGACTATATTGGGTTATTTTGCTGTATTTAGGTACCTACGATCTGTAGACTGGTCTCAAGGACAAAAAGGTCCTTTAAAGTTTTCTCCAAATATAGCTTCTCTAACTGCAGTAGAACACCCATCTCTGAAAAAACAAAACAGAAAAGGAGGATATGTTGGGCGCCATGAAACTAGGAAATCGATCAAATATAGGTAGATGGGACTTGGCCCAGTGGATAAAGCAAACAAGCTACCTCACTCCTGAGATGAACCTCCTGTCTGGTTAAGCTTTGCTATCAGTTGCTAGGCAACCAAGTGTCATGCGTTGCTAACTTCACAAAAGTAAACAAAGCTGTTTTGTTGTTAAAAAAAGGGGGGAGGAAAAATCATATATATATATGCACAAGAGAGTTCAGATAGACGTGCAGCTACTTTCTCTTATTTCACTGAGAATAAAAGATTGTACTAATGTTATTTAAACAAGATATCACGTCTGCATCTTGTCCTCTGAATAACTACTATGAAGACAACAATATGCAATATGTTGATTATTATAACAGTCCTACTAACCTCTACTGAAACTGTCTCATTGCTATTTGATCTCTTACCATATTAAAATGAACAAAAATTATAAAAAAGGCAGGAGAAGAAGTGCACTCTAGAACTCAGAGCAGTCTGCTGTGAAGAAGAGTGCACAGTGCCCCTGAGCTCAAGGTTGGTCAGTGGCTGCTTCTCCCCTCTTCTGACTTATGTTAGAAATCAGAATTGTCTGGATGTCTCTCAAGAACTGAAAATAGCATTCTTCCATTAGTGTCATGTACAGGGCTTTTGGAACCACTTTGCCTAGATATCTGTGGTTGAGGAATTTTATAGACTGTGTCCAATGCTCAGAGAGGTGTGGAGAAAGCAATCTGCAGTGTAGGGAAGGGCTGCACTTTCAGTGGTGCCCAGCGAGACCACTGGGTGAGGAAGAGGCGGTTACAAGGGCCTCGATGGACAGCGGTCCAGGCTGAAGGGACGGCCAACACAGTGACACTGACTGGGCCTGAATGACCTGAGCGTGAGCACGTCCTGATGAATGAAGGGCTCATCCGCAGCAGCCCGCGATCCTGCCGACCCCCTTGTGGGCTTTACAAAAGCCCACTTAGGCAGACAGGCAGTGGGGCATTTCGGTGGCCCTCGGAACTTCACCCTGCTGCCAGCTCTCAGGTGACTCCCTTGCACAGGAGGTGGTGACTGGGGAGCGTCCCCGCCCTGCAGAAGGCCCAGGCTGCCTGCATCCCACTCCCCGTAACCCGCTGTGTCCTGGGCTCTGGCTTGGGCTCTCCAGTTCTCAGTCAAGGGCTCCTCTATGTCCTGGCCCAGATGGCTACCAGCTGACAATGGAGGGCAGAAGAGCTGAGGAAGGCCCACCGGCTCCTAGATCGCCTCTGCTGAAGCCACGAGCCCAAGGCATCTGAGGCTGGGACACAGAGGACCTGGCTCTGCTCCTGCAACTGGCGTGGGAGGACAAGGACTCCGCAGCCTTGCTCAGCACCTGACTTCACTGCCAGTTCACTGGACTGAACCCGGCATCTTCACACTGAGCCATATTCCTAGCTACTTATTTATTATTTACAGGTTTATGTCCTTACCTATTAAAGACGTACTCTCAATTATTTGTGCAGGCTGGGCTTGAAATTGTGATCCTCCTGCCTCAGCCTGCAGGAATGTGGGATTACTGGCATTTACCCTCATGCGTAACTTCTTCCCTGTTCTTCAAGCCACAGGGCAGAGCCCGGCACTGACCTCCAGGAAGAGCATGTCCATTGTGCTGCACATCAGATGGGTGAATTCCAATGGCTGTCAGTGATCCACGTCTTCTGGGAGGCCTTTCCTCTGTGTCCCTCCACATGTCCACGGTGACCACATTATGCGGTGCACAATGTTCCTCTCCTCTTGCATGTAGTGCCCTGATTCATTGCTGACCACCAAGAGGCCTCCGCCTTCTACTGACATTGAAGAGAATGTAGCTAAGGAAAGGACCAAAGAGTTAGTGGCGGCCCCACCTGGAGCCACTTCGTGGATAAACCCACTTTATGAGGTAAACCTTAGCCCAGCAGCAGGACACTAGGGCTAAACCGAGGTCAAAAGCAGTCCAGTTATATACAGTAAGCCTCTGAGGTGTGCTCCACAGTCTTCCACAAGTCGCACTGGAGCAAGTCTCCCGATTCCACGTCACTGGCTAGTTATTTGTTTGCACCCCAGCACCCCAGCACCCTGGGCTCTGGATACCATAGCAGTTTTTCAAGGTCAGGAAAGGTTGAAAACTCACTTGCATGGTGGAAGCCAGAGCCAAGCCTCTCACTGGCTGGGGCCAAAGTTCAGCCCAACACCTCAGTCCTTCCCCTAACCCTAATGGCTGAGACCCTCAGGGTCTTGGAGCCGTCTTATTGGCTGGATCCGAACAACCGGACTGTCCTTTCACATAAATCTTGGATCTTGCTGCTCAATTCTTTGCTTGGGATACCCAGCACCTGGACTAGACCTCAGATCCGAGAACAGCACCATGAGCAATTACCACTCGCATCAGCTTCAGGCTCCAATAAACAAGCAATAGGTGGAATAAACATACAAACTCAGTCATCTCGTATTCCAGGGTGTGGTGTTTTGCCAGATTTACTTGAATGTGCGGCCTCCTTCCTGTCCAGCACAACACTTGTCTGCCCCGCCAAAATGTTCCTTAGTGCCCCTTCCAGGCCACTCTCCACCCTGCGGCGCCCAGGTCAGGCAGCCTCTGCTTTGCCACCTTCACTCCAGTGAGAAAACTCACCACCTCTGGAGGTTTTGGCCCTGCCCATTGCATCCACGCCTCGTTGTATTGTGTGCGCCCACAGCTCCTTCCTGCACATTGCTGAGTCAACCTCCACTGAGTACATAGGGTGCTCCGTAACGCATTTCTCCATGACCTGCGCTTTTGCAATCAGGTTGTGTTCAGTCGGGGGCATCATGATACATAGTGTGGACACTTGTTTTCTTTCTAAGAAAGGAGATTGCCAAGTTTATGGTAAACGTTTTATTTACCTTGCTAAGAAATTGCAGGGCAGCTTGCCAAAGCAGCTGTAGCAGTTCCTCCGGCAGTGCCCGGGCTCGGGGCGCTCCGCGTCTCCCCCAGTGCCTGTTGCCGGTGCTCTTTGCTACAGTCCTGATCCTAAGTGCCAGCAATGTCTCCTAGGGCTGCAATGTGCATTTACTCATGCTGAAAGACTTCCAATATATGCCTCTGCGTGGCCTTGCAAGGTGTGAGATTGCGGGAATGGCCCTTTTTTCCCCAGGTACCAAAAAAAGAACAGGGGACGGACAGAGAGACTGGCCACAGGGCTGGGAGGGTGTGCAGGTGACGGCAAGGGAGCCACAGCTCCTGGGTCCTGCTCTGCCCTCTGCAGATGGGACTGGGCTGGAAGATGGCAGAGATGTTCTGGCAGTGGGCATCTCTGACAGGCCAGAGTGCGCGGCTCTGAAACAACAGCTCTGGGTGGGCACGTGCCAGGTGCCAAAAGCAGGCTGCGGCCCGGTGAGGACTCCTGTCAGTGATGGGTGGCTCTTTATCAGCGGCATAGGTAAGGCACTGGGGGCAGGGTGCCACACCAGGGCACTGACCTTGCTCCTAAGCACCCCACCTGCGACCTGGTCACCCTGAGGCCTTCTTGTACACCATCACCTTGGTGCCATACAAGAGTTTGGGGCACACAAACACCCAGACCTCAGCAGGAGTCATGCTGGAAGCTGTCAGGCATGGAGCACATGCAGGTGCCTGCCTTGTGTGAACACCTTTACAGTAATTAACTTTGTAATCGGTTCAACAACACTGACAGGGAGCTACTCTTAACAACTTCGCTGGATAGAAAAGAAGCTGACATAAACAGATTAAGCAGTTCAGCTGAGCTGACCCTCACGGTCCGGGGATTGGTCAGAATTCCTATGCAGATAGACTGGCTCTGGTCAGAGGCCATGGGAGAAACAGGGAATAGGGTCTCTGGGGGGAACACAGGTCTGTGAGAGCCAGGTCCGGGGCAGGAGCAGGACTGGCTGCTGAAGTGTATCCAGCGCAGAGTTCCTCGCTGGGGATTTGTCAAGAATTTAAAATGTGGTATGATGTTTTTTAATTCTTCCAGAAAAATTTCCAGAAAGGGAATAGCTGGATCAAATGGGATTTCTAGTTTTTTCAGAACTCCCACACTGCTTTCTGTGTCAGTTGCAGCAGTCTGCATTCCCACGAAGAAATAAAACCATCATACCACAGAGATATATGTACGCCCATCTTTATAGCAGCACAAACTGTCAAGCATAAATCTTGGAAACAACTCAGGGGTTCATCAAAAAAGTGGTATTCTTGTACAACAAATTATTATTACTCAGGTATGCCTGTAACCCCAGCAATCCATAGCCTGAGGCAAAGGAAGCCCACAGTGAGTGAGGGTAGCCAGGAATACGTAATAAGACCCTATTTCAAAACAGAAAAAAATAAAAACATAAAGCCCAAGGCACAGGCACTGGGGATGTGGCAGCGTGGAGCCCTTGTCTACCATGTGCAGTATCCTGGGGTTTTTTTCCCCAGCATTACAAAATATTAAAAATGGAGGAAAATGAACAAATTTGTAGAACATCAAAGTTGTCTTAACATATAGAAAAAAGAGGGTTTTCAAAAACAGATTTCTGATACAGAGGCATAGAATGTCTTTCTGTTTTCATACATTGAATAACTAGTCCGAGTGGTAGATTTAGTCTCTTGCATCTGTTGGGTGTCCTGCAAAGTGGACACACAGAGTGCAATGCTCCCTACCATTGTGAAGAGACTTGGGAACACCTGTGGCTTCCATTGGTGACAAAGCCACAGTTACATTTATCACCAGTGCAGGACTTCACAGCCGATCTGCGAGGGGTGGCTGACGGCACTGGCTGACGGGCAGCGTGCTCGGCCGAGGACAGTCCTTGTTAGACCTGGGAACAGGGCTGGAACTGTCACAGGCAACAGTGGGGGGTGACAATTCAGGAAGCAGATTGAGTGCCCAGGTAGGACCTGTGTGTGTGTGCACAAGTGACCACAGAGAAGGCCAACTTGAAGGGTGGCTCTTGCTCAGCAAGTCAGAAGTGACGGGCCTGCAGCTGGGAGACGGCATCTGGCAGGTTCCTGCAGGCCTCACGGACTGTCCACCTGCCTATCCCTGGTACAGATCCTAAACCACACGTCACACATGGAGCAGCGATGATGATTCCTTTGCAGACCACCAACAAGCTGAGGAAGCACCTGCAGGACCAGCGTGTGAAGCTGAACCCGCTGCACTGGAGCAGCAGGTGGGCGTGGCCGTGGTCCTGCTGGCGCAGCAGCTGAGCCAGGAATCGAGCTTGGGAGCCAGCTGAAGACGGGGCTGGGGCCAGGCTCGGAGCTGGACACCGGCCAGCGAGTGGTGGGACCCAGGCCTGATGAGGACCGCGGTGAGGGCCTGGGCCTGAAGCTGGCTCTGGGCTCCGCTGGGAAGGACTGGAACCGGGCTCAGAGCCCAGAGGAGCACAGGTAGTGGCAATGGGCTGGGGCTGAGCTGGGGACCAGGCAGGCAGGAGCATGTGCCCAGCACTGTGTGGGGCACGGCAAGAGCGGCCCGCTCCCGGGGCTCAGGACACCTCAATTCTTCCAATTTTTCTCTCTGCTTCCTATCATTGTTTGATAAACTTATCTACTTTCTTGAGATGTAATTTACATACTACAAACTTCACCCTGTACCTTCTCATTGGCTTTACTGATTTGTCATAAATAAACCGGGTCCAGTCCAGCTGTTTCCCTGCCTGAGGATACCACGCGAGCACTTCACACTGTGCAGAGTAGAGTCCCTTGATTGTATACAAATCTGCATCAGGGAACACACTTTAATTGCAAAGGAAAGGACGGTCCTGGCATTCTGGTAAGGCAGAGAAACCTGCCTCCCACCTGCTAGATTTTATCTTGGTTTGGGGGGGAAGGGAGAATCCTTAAGGTCAGGGTTCGTCCTAAGGTCAGGGTTCGTCCTAAACTCAGGCTCTGAGGGAGCCAAACCTCCTCAGGGAGGGGCTCTGTCAAAGAGTGAGGTAGGCGCTGAGCACCTGAGCTCAGCAGGGCCCAGCCCTGGCGCCTGGCCCCTCTGTGTGGTGTGGGTCCCATGAGTAGAGGTTCTTGTTCTCATTCCCCAACCTGAAGATCCAGCTGGCAAGAGCTGGGGCATTGCAGTCACTCTGAATTGGGCAGTTTCCTGCATAAGCACAGAGACAGAAGACACTGTCAATAAGCTCTTGATGGGTGCACAGCGAGCATTCTAGAAGTTGAGTGTGTCCAGATTGTCTCTTCCTGCACTATAATTTGGGGCCTGTGGCACGTCTTCTGCCCTGGCTGGATTTAGCTCTTAGTCTGGAGAATGGGTCAGCAAGACTGGATTGAGAGGAAAAAATCCTCCCTTCCCAGCCCTGTCCCTCAGCCACTGGGCTTCTGGAGGCAGACGATGGCTACCTGAGTGCTGGTGCCAGGTGCCCGCCTGCTGTCCTCCCGTGGACCCCAGCGCACACCACTCCCCGCCCTAGTCCATATCTACAGCGGAATCGCTCTGTGGGACATGTGAGCCCACACGGGACCTTCCCTCTCCAGGCTGCCCGTGTGGCTCTGATTTCATGGCAGAACGGCAGGCTCGTTCCCGTGCTCTCCATCCTGCAGTGACCTGGAAACTCGGCTGCTTGCTCTGGACGCCGAGCGGGAGGCTCAGCTGATGGGTCTCCGCAGAGAGGGGAAGCAGGCGAGGCAGCAACTGGGCCGACAGGTGGACAGACTATCTCACACAGCCAGAGCTTGAAAGCCCGGCACAGTGAACCCAGGCTCATACAGCAGCAGCTGCAGCAGCAGGAGCAGCTAAAGCAGAGCCTGCAGCCCTCAAACACTTGGTGGAGCAGGGCCCAGGTGAGCTGGTGGGGCCTCTGGTGCAGAGGCTGGGACAGAGGGCAGAAAGCCAGGGAGGAGCCCTGCTCAGCCTCCGTGCATGCACCTGGGAAAGGCCACACCCCCCTGGCCAAAAGGGCAACAGAAATAACACCGAGCAGTAAGAAGAACGGTCACAGCATGGCCCTGAGTGCAGCCCGCACAGACTGCTGCCGCATGCCCAGGTTGCTGGTTCTGTCCCAGCGCAGCCCACCTCAGTCCTCAGATTCCCCACTGGCTCAGTGGAGGTGACGGTGCTAGCGAGGACAGCAGCAGCCAGCTGGCACATTTGGGCTTCAGGCTTCACTCTTCAGCCTGCTTGGCTTGCGCTCCCTGGGCCTCAGTTTCTTCATAGAGTGGGGATGTGGAGTTAATGTGGGACAAGTGCGTCTCGAATGTGATTGCTCCAGCCCAAGAGGGCACGAGGAAGGCAGGGGTCTCCTTGCCCCAGGTGAGAAGGGACTCAGGGCCCAGCCTGCCCCTCAGCACTCACTGCCCCTGCTGCACCATTGGAGGCCAAGGCTTCCTGATGCAGCTTCCTATAAGCATTGATTCTGTTGGGTTTTTCAGTGGTGCAGGAAAGAGATAGGAAAAATAAAAGAGGCCTCTATTGACTCTGAGGACACAAAGAGAATCTGAGGGAAAAGAGGGTGTGAGATCCTCTGACCTGAGAGAAGAAAGCTGAGACTTTAATGGACTTATGCTAAGAGTGGAGTTTGAGGGGCAGGCTCAATTTCAGGTAAGGAGCTCATTGGGGTCTGCCCTGTGCATGTGGGCAAGGCATCCAGCACTGGGGTGAGGAAGAGGGAGGAGGGGGCCTCTGAGAAGAAAAGCTGCTGCTTTCTGGCTTCAGTCATGTTAGAAGACCACAGTAATAACTTAGCAGTTCATACTCGTCTGGAGCCTATGATTCCTATCTCTTAGTTGT
>PVKA01007054.1:0-36995 GCA_004027165.1 Ctenomys sociabilis
AAAAAAAAAAAAAAAAAAAAAAAAGAGAGACACTGAGATGGGGTTTTGCAGTAGGGGAAAGAGGCTGGGCTCAACTCAGAATACAAAAGGGAAGAGTGGGAAATTATAGGCAAGGGGCTCATGGAAGGCAGTAGATGGAAAATTACTAAGAGGAAACATCAAAGTTGGGATACTTGTTAACACGATATGACAAGATTCTTACTGAAGATAGGCCAGAGTGACAACACTGAAAATATGGGGCAAGAAATGTGATCAGACCCAGAGCATGATCAGATAGCAAGGGTAGGGATTTCCAAAAAAATGGATTTAGTAGAATTTTTTTGATGAAATTCGGATAGGATCTTGCTAAGTCACTAAATAGTCCATGCTGAGCTTGAACTTGTCACACTCTGCCTCAGACTCCCAGAGGGATGGGATCACAGGTGTGTGCCACCATATTTGGCTTCAGCAGGGCTCTTGAAACACTTGAACCAAATGAGCCACAGAGGCCAAAGCTGAGGTCTAATAGGCTGGAGGCTTTAGAGCAGACTGGCTCAGATTCGAGCCTCCCTAACTACTGCCTGTTTAAGGCACGCTCTTTCTGATGTCCTGGTCCTCATGACTACCAATTCTTGTTTTTTGCGTCTTTTCACGTGGCTAGTGTGAGCATCTAAGTTTGAAAGCCCTGAATTGTGGAAGGCTATAATCTCAAAGAAGCAGAATGTACCTTCTTCCCTCTGTAATCTTTCATTCTCCTTTTATTTATTTATTTATTTGTATTTTAGAGAAGGGTCTACAGGGTGTTTAGAGTCTCACTACTACATTGGACTCATAGTGATCCACCTGTTTACAGCCTCCCAAGAGCTGGGATTAGAGGCCCCTAGTTTCAATTGCTATGTCAGTGTGCCCCAGGGGTGGGACCAGAATGGCAGGCTCAGGTATTGAATCCCTGCCCCTGCTCGAAGGCTCTTTAATCTGCTGAGCTATTTGGCCCTTTGCCCTGTGCTATCAACATACCAAATAAACAAGGATGTACCAAAGTCACTGCTTATTCCCTGGGCTCTCCACCCAACCGTTCACCAAAGCACTCATCCGTCATGCATCCCTTCCCCCTTCCCTTCTGTGCACCTTGCTGGCCTATCTTGGCAAGTCTCCTTTTGCACACCATCACATCCACATTTCTAGGGCCAGGGAGATAGCTCAGTAGAATAAGCACTTGCCTGGCAAGCACAAGGTTCTGAGTTCAATCCCCGGTACCGGAAAAAAAAAAAAAAATCCACATTCCTTAGCAAACATCTACGTTTCTCCCACTCAGATTAGAAGGGCCTTGCCAGAGGATTATTAATCCCCCATCCACAGAGGAAAGACACAAACCAAGGAATGAGTCCCAGGAGAACCCCAAGCCTGCTGGCGCCCTGATCTTGGATTTCTAGGCTCCAGAATTATGATTAAGTGTCTGCCATTGAAGCTGTGCAGTGTGTGGTGGCTGGTGGTGGATTAACTAACTACCAGTCAATCTGACCCCCAGCTGAAGTGAATCCGCATGGTGCAGGGTGTGGAGGCCCACCTGAGGACTGCTGTCAAAGCATAAAAGGAGAACTGGAGAGGAAGACGGTGTGTTGTTGATTTTCTTGGAGAAGCATGTTACACTAGTTTTTCTGATATGAACTCTGCGGTTGTCATTGTTGAAGGAGCTCGGTGCCTCACTATAGCTGAGGATGGCTGTGGAACTTTTGGGGGGGAGCTCCAGTTCTTATTTCGAATGTTGCTTCTTGGCTCCAGTGCAGATCCCTCAGCTTGCTGGCACAGACCCTTCATCCTGCAGGTGCAGACTTCCTAGCTTCCACCACTGACCTCTGGGCCTTCCCAGTACAGATCCTTGAAAAGGGCCTGCATGAGATATTGTGGGCTCTAGGCCTCCAGCTGGATTCATGGAGGACATTGCCATAGGCTTAGGCATTGACTTCTTGCATTGACTCTTGGATTATAAAATAATCCTGTAAGGGCTGGCCAAATAGCTCAGTGGATTAAATTGCCTGCAAGCAAGTACAGGGGCCAGGGGTTTGATCTCCCTCAGCCTGCCATGCCGGCTCCACCCCCCTGGGGTGTGCTGAGACAGCGATTGAGACTGAGCATGGTGGCATGTGCCTGTAATCTTGACGGATCACTATGAGTCCAATCTAATAGTAAGACCCTGAACACCCTGTAGACGCTTCCCTAAGATACAAAAATAAAATAATCCTACAAATTATGTGTGCTGTATCAAATTGTTTCCCTTGTAAACCTTGACTACAGCACAGCCCAAGTAAACTACAGCAGAGAGCTATTTTCAGTCATGTTGGCTTGTCACCCCTGCCCTCCTCCTCTCTCTGCACTTTGTACAGCCCATCGCCTCCCGCCCAAGGTCATTTGGGCTACTTACTATGAGAAACTGTTAGCTATGCAGCTAAGAAGGGCTACAGTTTCTCCAGCAGTATGAACACCAGCAGAACAAGCATGGAGGATGGGCGAAAGGATGGAGAAGACGCTGCTGAAGGATTCTGCCAGTAAGATAAACTCAGACCATTTCAAAAAACTTGCGTCTAAAATGGGAAGACATTGCTTAATGTTCACAGCACGAGGAGACTTGGGAGTTAAGATCAGGCTTGGAAAATATTAGTAGTTTAAGAATACTGAGAGGGGTCGGGGAGATGGCTCAGTAGAATAAGCACTTTCCTGGCAAGTACAAGAGTCTGAGTTCAATTCCCGGTTTTGCAAAACAAACAAACGAGAAAAAAAAAAAAAAAAAAACGACTGAGAGCTGCAGGTCTCTCCAGCTAGTTCACTGAGTGTAACAAGCTGTTTTTGTCTGAAGACTCTGGGTTCAGCTTAAGCAGCATAATTGTTATGAAGTTTGCTTCATTCTAAGCCTTCCTGTGGATCTTCCCAGGTGTTCAAGATGGAGATGCCTGTGCTGTTGACACAGATAGGTGGCTGTTGATTAACCCCAGTGGGGCCTAGAGAACTGGGAGAAGGCCAAACTAGCTTCGGCCTCATCTTTGCATCCACTTCCAAGCTGTTAGATTGAGAATTGGTGCGCAGTGTGGATGACGGCGTTGGCATGAGAGACCGGGCAAAGCCCATGTGGGTTCTCCGGCCCCAGAGGCCAGCCACTAGCAATAGACATCAAGCTCCAACTTGAAATGGAGTGAGCAGGTCTGGAAGTGGTCCAGAAGGACTGTCTCTAGGATCTCAAAGCAGCAGGCTTAGAAACACAGCCAAACTTACCTTCTCCGCCATCAGCGTCTCCAAGGGGAGCACTGTAATTTTAGTCAGTAGATAAATGGGTCATGGGAAACTTTAGCCAGTGATTTAATCAACACTGACATATTCAGAGCTCAGGAAAGGTCAGTGAAACACTACTATTTAGATTTGTTTCTACTTTACCCCTAGCTTCGTGTCCACTAAAACGGATAAAATACTGTATCAGAATTTGAAGGGAGACGGCTTACAGTGGGCTTTTACATATATGATGAGGTATGAAGGTAAAAATATCTGGTGAATAAGGGATCTGGCATCTCAGTTTAACTCTTGTCATAGACCTCTGGTTGGAGTTACATGTAGCACAATTTTTTTTTTTTTTTTTTTTTTCATTTAGGACAAGGTATATAGGGTCTCACTGTGTAGATTGGACTCATAGTGATCCTCCTGTTTACAGCCTCCCATGTGCTGAGATCACAGGGGCTGTGCCACTACACCCAGTCTCAATCACCATCTCAGTGTGCCCTGGGGGCAGAGCTGGCAGGACATGCCCGGGGATTGAACTCCTGGCCCCTGCATCTACCTAAGCAGGCGCTTCAATCCACTAAGCTATTTGGCTGGCCTTCAGCATAATTTTTCTAAATCAGTTGAAACAGGGCGACACATGCCTAACTAGTCTCCCAAAAGCATCATGAAGGTTTATGAATAATTTCAAATGAAGAACTCTAGACATCTTGGGAGAACATGATTGATAAAAAGCATCCAATCCTAATCCTAGGGTGTCCTAAGTCTCAGTTTAAGAGTAAATGGTGTAGACTTCTAGTCAAGTATCTGGGATCAGTAGGGGTTGGGGAGATCAAGGAAGAGGGGTCTGGCTTTTCATGCATTCAGTGGCTCTTCAGTGGAAGCTTCTCTTCTGCTGTTGAATAATTTTGGGGAAAGGGAAATTGCTGTAAGGATTGGGAAGGAGTAAAGGTATCTTGGCCTCATGGTGGGAACAGGATTTTCTTTAGCTGAGGTTTTGTTGTCATTCTTCCATGTCACATGTTCTTCAATCTTTAAATCTCAAGAGCCTTCCTTCCAACTCACCAGTCCTCTGTCTCTGTGACCGAGCACTTTTAAAAGGGAACTAATATTTTTGGTGCTAGTATTTCCATGCCCCTATCTCAGCTCCCAAGTCTCCTTAAAAAGGAGGTGGGACACTGCCACCAGGGTTGAGGATGTAGAAGAAAGAGGTAGGAGATGCCTAGATGTGACAGGTGTGTGTTGGTCTGGTCTACAGGGATGGGAAAGGGAGGAAGAGGTAAGAGAAGCAGCCCTGCATCTATCTTAGAGGCTACAGAGTGCACCCAAGTCCTCAATGTCACGCTCTCTCACAGCCCCTCTTATGGAAAACAGCCCTGCACACCCCTTCTGCTGCTTTAGAAGCCTTTTCAGCAATTTCCTTGCCCACAGTTGGGTGGCTGACACTGAGACAGAACAGTAAGAAATTCTGGGCCAGTCAGGTTTTCTCTTAGTAATTTTAGACAAGAAAAAAACAACCAAATGGGACTTGAAAGAAGGTAGAGACACCAGACAGAGCCATCTGTAAGCCAAAATTTTCAGTAACTGGAACTTTCAGTGTGTAGGACAAGTCTTTGGGGAGTAGCTTGGGGCAGACATGAGAAGACATCGAGGTAAAGAACTTCCCGGGCCTCTTTTCCAAAAGGCTTTCTAATCCCATGTCCCTTGGGCCCTAACAACATAGGTCACTCTTTTCCCAGATGAAGAGTCCAACTCTCCTCAAAAGCTGCACAAGTTCCATGGAGATAGGCTGCTTAGAGGCAAGAAGAAGGCAGCTCTTAGTGAATATGGCCTACCACCATAGCTACTTGAGAAGCTGCCTGTGAAGCTGCTTGCCTACTGGAAATTAGGTTTCAGGCAGGAAATGGTGTGACCTAATTTCTCTCTTTGTTCTGAGGATAACAGAGCAGGCCCAAACTATATGCAGGTCCTAAAGGAAAGGAAGTCGAGGCATCTACAAAGATCTGGTTTGGTTTTAGAAAGTCCCTTTTAAGTTATTAAAACCCAGATCACAAATCTCTCTGAAAAAAGGCATTCAAACTTCTTTTCACCTAAAGGGAGCAAAGGGTAGTAGCAGTCATGTTGGCTTGCCAAGATCTCAGGACTCATTGCTCATCTCTGATTTCAGGACTCAGGAGGGCTGAACCGGAAGGAAAACCAAGAGCAGCTCATGTCAGTACAAGACCTCGTCTGTTATGTCTTCCAGCAAGGCTGCCATTGGCCCTTGACTGAAAACACACGGAGGCAGCCCACACAGATCAGGAATTCATTACTGGAAGAATAAGGGAAAGCCTCCCCTCCCCTTGCCCCACTGGCTGCAGGGAGATTCTGGACAACTCAAAGCCAACTTAAGTGTATCACAACTGACTATGGCTCCCTGCAACCCATGATCCTTTCACAGAGTTCTTAGTACCAGAGAGATAAGAGACAAGCACCCATAGCTAACTAGTCCTTTTCTTTTAACAAAAAAAAAAAAAGGATCTTATAGACAAAAATGGGCTGTGAAAAAATTTTTCAATGTCTCCTCTCCTCAGCACTGCCCTGCAGGTCTTTGATAGATGCCAGGTAATCCAAGGGAAAAGGACATCTAGGAAGTGCATTCAAAAGAATGAAGCATTTGCCAGCCACTGGGAAGGACAGCACGTGCTAAGTGTGACAGTTATGAGTGTTCAGTGACCCTCAGTCCCTGTGTACCCCCATCCCCCACTTCCCACGTGCAGAGTTCTGACTGTCAGTGCTTCCCCGAGTTAGGCACAGCCCTGTGACGCTGTAGCCAGGACGGTACAAGACATGCGCGTCAGTCCTGCTGCTTCTTTCTTACTATTGTCCTCTGGAGTGGCGACTCTGCTGCCGACCCTACATGTGCAGTGCTGAGCTCCCACCCTGAGAGCAGTGTAGCTGTGCAGCTGCTGGACTGGCACTGACTTTATGTCACTGAGATTCGAGGAGTTGTTTCGTGGGATGCAAACTGAAATCTCTTCTGATTTATGTGTGGTGATTTACAGGTTTTCTCTCTGCAGATGTATTTGGAGTTCTGAAAAAAAAAAAAAATCATGTTTCACATCCTTGCTGAAATTCAGGGAATTAGGCAATGTGTTTTTCTCTCATACTTAGGATACTGAACTGAGGAGTGGGATGGGTTACTTCCTTTTATCTGAATAAAAGAAATTTTGAATTCCATAAGGGAATAAAGTGGAAAGAACAAAGTTCTTCCATAGACACAGGAAAAAAAAAATGACTCTTATAATAGTTGTAAGGCCATTGTTAATCAGCCAGCATGGGGTATTCCGTACTTTACACTTTTCCTTGCTTCTCCCCCATTACCTAAATCTGCATCCACCATTTGAAAAATTAATTTTTTGGCAATCCTGGTTTTACTAGACAAATCTTCACAATCTTTTTTCTGAGCAGTAACTTTTCATTCCTTGTAACACACAGCCTGAAAGGCTGTATGCACAGAGCTCAGCATCTCTGGGTTAATCCAGGAATCCTTGCCAATCCTTCCCAGGATTGCTGCCCTTCAACAGAAAGATTAGGAGACTAGCACAAGTAGGGTGGCAGTGTTGGATTCACACACACACACACACACACACACACACACACCCCTACCTCTAAATCGCAACACCCTGGATTTGACCCTCAGCATACAAGAAATAAAACCACTAGCACCCCAAAACTCTGAATCGCATTATTAACCACTTTCAGCAAAATTGGCAAGATGGCTGCCTTCGTAACATGACACAGGAGGTACCAGCCTCCAGCTCAGGAGGAAGAATACCACCTGTGTCTGCTTTCTACCAACTTTCCCTGGGGCAATCTGTAATAGAGGTGGGAAATGTAGAAGATGGGGTGACAATTTCTGCTTTTTTCTCATTCCTTCTGTTCAGGCCCTCTGTCGCTGCTACCCAGGATGCAGGGTCCAACCTCTAGTATTAATTCTTTTATTTGGAAAATATGCACTGAGCTCCTATACAATTGTGTGTATAGTGTGTGCTGAGTACATCAATAAATTGAGGGTGAAGAAGACAGGTGGAGCTGCTGTGAACAAAAACATTAGCCGGGTATAGAAGGGGCAAGAATGTCTAGGTGTGCACCCTCATTCCATCCTTTCTAGCAAGACATCAAAACCCTTTTGTCCCAGTTCCTTACTGTGAGAAGGACGCTGTGTGGGCCCACCTAGTGAGACTGCTGGCAGGACTAAGTTTGGTACAGGTCCTATGCCAGGTGCCAGCAGGTGTTTTGCATGTGGAAGCAGCACCGAGGGGCTGCTGATGGCTGAGGTTATAGGCTCAGAGGCTGGAGGACTTGGGGGGTGGGGGTGTTGTAAATCATGGGGGCAGGTAGAGCACTACGTTGGAATTTCCCAAGGTCATAAAGAGTATCAGAGAGGAAAACACATGAAATTAGGATATGATACGTATTCCTCTCACTGTGATAGTTCTGAGTGACTCACTGTAATATATGAACCTTTTTTATTTTTTTCTATATATGTAGCACTGTGCCGCTGACGCATCTCCCTAGCGCTGTTTTTTTTTTTTTCTTGGAAACCAATGGCAGTAATTGACCTCCAAAGACAGACACAGGACAGCAGCACTCTCAAAGATCCCCTCAAAATAAACAGACTCAGGAGCTGGTGCCAGTAGATACATTAACTGCCAGTGGGGTACAACCCTGTCTCTATTTGGCCATATGCTTGGGATCTGGAGCCTGAAACTGTCTGCCTCCGTGTGCAAACTAACAAGCTGGATGTCTCAACAGATGGAAGGACCAGCCAAGTTTTAAACATGAAATGAGACAAAGAGGAGTGGTCCTTGGGAGGTGAGTATTAAAGCAATGAGTGAGTATTCCAAAGCCAACTTTAGCCAGAGAACCACAATGCAAACAAGTGTTTCTTTCCTGAATTTGAAAATGAAGGGACAGGAGAAATTTTTATTTCCTTCTCTAGACTAAGCACTATAGACAGAGATCTAGGAGAGGTGACCTTGGTAGGAATTTGTTCTCCTGGCTTTTTGCCAGTTGTCCCAGGGTCTTATCTGCAGGCTCTAGAGTCACTGCTTAACAGAAACTGTAGAAGAAAATGTATTATCTTCACCTCGCCCACTGCAAGGATTGTGGGTTGGGCCTTTGTAACAAAAGGCAGATTAGTAAGAAAAAAGCAAAAAAGCACGTATTTTTATTTGATGTGAGTTTGCTGTGGCAAGGGGACCCTTATAAATGAAGGCTCAAAGACACAGGGCAGGCTGTGCAATCTCATGCTGGGGTTGATGAGGATTGGACAGTCATGTAGAAGTGGGACTGGAAGACAGATGGGCATGAGCTCATAGTAATAAATGGGGGCGTAGCAAGTCCTGTTTGTTCATATGCTTTTCTGCCTCCCTATGTCTTCAGAGATAAGGACATTCCTTTCCTCTGGGTATAGGGAGGGCACCTCTGGAATGAAGGTTTTATGATCTGCTTCAGGGGAAGGACAGCTAGGTTTTATGACCTGCTTAGGGAGAGAGGGCAAGGAGAAACTACTGACAGTTGCTTTTGCTGTTTTCCTTTCTTTTGGGATAGTGTGCCCTGAACCCCATCAATAACTTCTCGAATACTCTTTCATGTCTGATGCAATTCATATCATGAGAATTCATGGGAAATGTACATTTCATTAGTTGCAAAACTCAGCTTGATTTTTTCATACATATTCTGGGGAGACCACAAGTTCTTCCTCCATCAGAGGAGACACCTGGCCTTAGCCTCAAGAATTTGCTGTCCTGCCACTTCCAGGCCTACACAAATCTTCCTTCTCTTGGATGCCCTGCACACCTATTGCCAGGAATACTCACTCTCCTTGGTTGGCTCCGGGCCAGGGAGATGTCCCCCTCCTGCCCTTGTGGTGTACATCTATGCTGTTACTTTGTCTTATTCTGCATTGTATCATAGCTACGCATTTTGCAATATATTTCTTGAGGACGGGGCACATGTCCTATTGCTTTTGGCTTCCCTGAACATCTGGTGTCTAGCAAAGACCAAGCTGTTAAAGTAGACTCAGACAGTCAATCAATCTTCATTGCTCTCTGCTGGCTGTGTACACAGTGCTCTGTTAGGCACTGGTAGGAAGTAGGATGTGGCTTGATTGTCCTCACCAAGGCACTTAACATCTCTGCAGAGGGAGCAGGCACAACAGACCTTGTGGCAGAAGGTTTGCATTCAGAGCTTGGGTAGGGAGGGCCCAGTGGGAAAGGCTGGGAAGTTTTCCTGTCTGACGTGGGAGGGCTGAGGCCCCAGACCTTGTGCTGCATCCAGCCTGCTGCTCTGGTCAAAAGCCTCTTGGCAGTAGAAAGAGAGACATTCTCCCATGGGTTCCCAATGGATTTATTTGCTAATTGGGCTTTAAATCTAAAGAAATCATTTCATCCTTTAATACTGAAGGAATCTCACTTTTTGTTTTGCAAGGCTATACACAATATGCTGTGAGATGTGAATTTACACTACAATAGTTCTGCCACTAATGACCTTCCAAACACCAATAATATCCTACATGCTCTGCTTCTCTGAGGATCCAAACCTGTCAGTGAGTTCTGAGGCCATCAACCTTCCTGACACAAGAGCAGCCCCCCATGCATGTCTGCCTGCCCTCAATATCCCCCATCGTTCAGTGATTTCATTTCTGAATCAGTTGCTGTCTGGAAATCCCCAATTCCCTTACATCTACTCTTTTTATGTGGTGGACAATACTTTATTAGGAAATTTTCCCTCCTGTAATTATAAATGTAGTTAGCCCTCCTCCTCTTCCTCTCCTGGGGGGATTGTGGACTTTAATTAATTAATGCAGTTAAACTGCTCTGAGGTTCCTAGTTGAAAGGTGCTATATAAGTGCAAATTATTATTATTATGGTTGTTGACATCCCTTGGTGGCAAATCCCTCAGCCCTACACATTAGAGCTCTGAACAAAGGCTTCTTCACCTACACCTTCCCTGCTAGGTCTGAAATCCTTGGCTCAATGGTCTAGGAACAAATCTGTTACCAACTCAACAGCAATCAACTAATTAATCCCCATTATGTTGGCTTCCATTTCCTTCTTCCAAACGGCAAGGTCCTGCTTCATTGCACAAATCGCGCTCCCAGCAGCTGTAGACAAAGGTCACAGTATCCTATGGCCTCTGTTGGCCTAAAAGGAAAAAGAGAGACTGAAAGACTGATCATGAAATGCATCAACCTCTCACCAGTCATCTAAATGAAACTCTCCATCAACTGCAGGCTCCTCCCATGTCTGTCACATATGTAGCCCATGGCCTTGCCCATGGCATACACACAGAAACACAGTGCAGGTTAAGGTGGGGTCCCTAGAGACAAAGGGGAAGTCTATCTGTACCCCGTAGACAGAGTCACTCAGTAAGGCTGAGATGGGGTCCTGCAGCATGATGGCAGAGAGCTACAAGGAGGGAGTCTAGCTGCACTGGGTAGGCAGGGTCACTCAGACACAGGAGTCCCTTGCTGGCTTTCTCTGCATTCCCCAAGTTTCCCCTGACCTGAGAAAGCCAGCTGCCATCTGTAGCCAAGAAATCCTCACAAAGGCTGGGACTGTGATTTAGATGTTTTGTGCTACACCTAGCACTCCACAGCCCTCCACAAATGCCCAGTACTTCCACTATGATGATGGCCATTGAAAGCAGCCCTGTGGGGGAGGCCTGGCCTCTCTGAGGGACACTGCTGACCAAAACACTCCTTACAAGGTTGCCCTCAGCCCCTTTGTTAGCCAGGCTTCGGGAGAGCCTCAGGGGGTCGTGTCTTCATCTGCCTTCATTTATCCTCTGCATTGAAGGGCTCCTTCAGGACATGGTCAGTCTCTGTGGGAAATGATTTGGAGAACAACAAAAGAACTCCGTCCCTTTGGGGGGGCCTTCAGAATTCAGTAAACATCTGGACACGGAAGGCCAGGTTCTCAAGCTGTCTAGCTGGGGAGGTGTCAAAAGACAGAAAGAGCTGTGTGTGTAATGCAAGCCCTCAGTTCTGTGGAGACGCTTGTTGTCCAAAGACACAGAGCCCAGTAGGTGGATAGCAAGATTTGTCACAAGCTCTTCTATTTGTCACTTTTTGTGAATGCAGGTCATCCTTTGTTGGTTCTCGTGGCATGTGGGAGGAAATGGCAGTGTCACGTGGGTGCTGTGTAATGGGTGTTGGGATTCTGTGTGTATTGAGAATAACTCAAGGTTGTCCGAGCCCGTCCTGGGCGTTGTTAAAAGCATTTCATGCAAGGCGACTTCCCAGACTCGCAGAAAGGACAGCGAACACTAAAGGAGGACTGATCTACCCTTCATCGCATGGGGAGCTTGGGGACCTGAACTCTCGGCTCCCAATGTCCCCTGTATTGTTGAGTCTGTCCATTTAGAACCCATTAGTCGGCGTGATTCAACATTCATCACTCACCAGTCTTGGTGATGGAACTAATCAGCATTCCCCAGTGTCCCCGAGTCTATCCTCAGGCAGCAAAAAGAAACTGGCCTCTGTCAAAGGACAATGGAATGCAGCTTTTGCCAGCAGTCAGAGGCTGCTTCCAGCTCCCAGTTCTAGCTGGAAGGCGCCTATCTCCCTCATCTGTCGGAGTCTGACTGTTTGAACATCCAAAGCAGGTGTCACACGTTGCTTTTGACAAAACTTCCTTAACTACATCTTTCCTAACTAGATTCTGAACTCCTACCTGGATGGGACTTTTTGGCCTCCATTTTATATTCCTTGAGCCCTGAGCACCATACTTTACAAACAATAGATGCTTGACAAATAGTAAACTGAACTGAACTCACCCAAACAGATTTAAATTATATTCCAGAAAAAACCTCAAGTCCTTTTGGAAGAACTCCTTGGATAAAACCGACAACTTGAAGTGATTTAACATCTTTTGGTATTATTACCTGGGCATTTTCACAAATGCAAATTATGAACTCTGCCAATGACTTGCAGGTCCTAAAAGACAATGTGCCTCCAGCCTAGATTGAAAGTCCAGGTGTTTGGAATAAAGATTTTCTCTGTAACCTTATTCCAACTGAAATTTTGTTCCTTAAAAAAAAAAAAATGGGAGCAGGAAAATATATTTTGGAAAAACTGCATTTAGCCTGTGACTTTGACCCAAGTCCATGCCCTGCTTTGTGCTAGTAACACTCACTTGAATTTTGTTCTTCAATGCTGCGTAATGGCAAAATATGCTAAAAGGTTTCCTACTTGAGGGAAATTCTGTCTTGGGCAGGATGAGAGGATACAATTTTGGGGTGCTAATGCTTGGCGGAGTAGCTGCCTGTGATATCCTAGTCTTCTGCTCTGGACTCTGGATCCAAAGAGGGTCCTGAGAGAATTTTTAACAAACCCAATATTTATAGTATCTCAAGAATATACCTGTATCGGGCCGGGGAGATGGCTCAGTAAAATAAGCGCTTCCCTGGAAGCGCAAGGGCCTGAGTTCAATCCCCGGTTCCAAAAAAAAAAAAAAAAAAAAAAAAAAGAATATACCTGTATTAGGCCAGAGCCCAGCCCTGGGGTATACAGTACTGTATCATAGGAAGTAATCTCTGAAGCCAGGGCCCTCAGAAAGGACTGACTATTCATTTTCCCTCTTTCTCTAGAGGCAACAGAACCCCCCAAATTTATGTGGGTACTTGGCCACTCAGATTAATATGTGTCTTGGACACCCTTGACATATATGTTTGCTCCATGATATAAGCAGAAATTACGTGTGTAACTTCTGGTTAACGTCCTTATAGGAAGAGGGATGATTTTCCTTCCATCATTCCCTGTCCCACAAAGTTCTTGCTACCTGGATGGGGACATGATGTCGAGCCATTTGGACCATGACGCAGCAATAAACCAATACCCTGATCCCTGGATAGCCAAGTCGCCATACCAGCTCTGGGCCACATTCCTCCGCAATGCTACATGAGGAAGCAGTAAACCTTTATCTTGGACACCACCTTACCTTAAGCAGTGGATATACCCAGTGAAGCTTATAACTACTCAGGGAGTTTCTACAGATCATTATATCAGTGTGCCTGACCAATTTTAGCTTAGAATTTCAGGATTCAATATTCAGAACAGGCCTGGAATATGGCCCATATAGTCTAATAAGGCCCATGTAATCTAAAACATAAATGGCTACAGGGGCTGCCATAATAGAAGAGGCCCAAATCCATTTCTGATTTTCTAAAGTCTTAGGCTATCTACCTACATGTAAAGGGCTACAAACTCAACTGTGAAGCTTCGGTTCAGCTTTTTGGGGACTATGTTTTTTCACGGGAAGATCAAGGTGATAGACTTGGGTCTGGGGAGATTGCTCAGGGGAATAAGCACTTCCCTGGCAAGTGCGAGGTCCTGAGTTCAATCTCCAGTTCCAAAAAAAAAAAGAAAGAGATAGACTCAAAGCTATCTTGGGATACATGTATACAGTTACCTTTAGGAGCAGTAAAATGATTTTTACCAGTAATGATTAAGTATATGCATAAAGCTTACACACTGTGTGGAAGATCTGTCCAGGGTATATGGCAAGCTTACATAGCAAAAGCAGATACATACATCCATAAAAACTGCATACAAAGATCAACCACAGGAATATATTAGCAAACTCATAATTATTCAGAGCTGCATAGAAATAAGTCCACTACATCCAGAGAAAGTATGCACTGATACTTTCTTTCTTTCTTTCTTTCTTTCTTTCTTTCTTTCTTTCTTTCTTTCTTTCTTTCTTTCTTTCTTTCTTTCTTTCTTTCTCTTTCCTTCCTTCCTTCCTTCCTTCCTTCCTTCCTTCCTTCCTTCCTTCCCTCCCTCCCCCCCCCCCCCCCCCCCCCCCCCCCCCCTTTCTTTCTGCAGAACCAGAGATTGAACTCAAACCCTTGCACTTGCCAGGGAAGTGCTTATTCTACTGAGCCATCTCCCCAGCCCCTTTCTTTTCTTTTTCTTTTGCAGAGCATTGGTAAATTGAGAAATTTGGGGATGTATAGTAAGGATGAAAATGTGCATATTCACTGTTACATCTAACCAAAATTCCCATAAATAGGGCAGTAGATAACATGATATAGTCATACAATGGATGTGGATACCTGAAGTAAAGTGAAAAAATCTGATCAATGTGTATCAATGGAGACATAGCATAAAAACATGTTAAATGACAAAATCAAGTTGTAAATTTATGTGTATGGGGCCAGTGATATAACTCAGTGGCATAGTGCTTGCCTGGCAAGTGTAGGGTCCTGAGTTTGATTCCTGGTACAAAAGATTATGTGTATGATAAGCCATATATATACACAAATTTTAGAACACACCCAAGATAAATCCCATGTGAATTCACTGATAGGCCAGAAAGGAAATATACCAAATTTATGGAGAACTTTTACTTCTGTGGAGGAGTTTTGAGGTGGGGAGAGACTGGACCAGGGATAGGCACAAATAAGGATTGAGCTTTGTCAAGTTTTAATACTATATTTAAAAAGAGTCTGAGAACTGGACCAATTTTTAAATATTTGCTAATTTTCGGTGGTAGATTTTTATGAAGTTCATGCTTTATTATTCTCTGCAGTATCTGTATTAATGACATTATAAAGGCTGGAGTATACCTCAGAGGTAGTTTGCCAGCATTTCATTAACAAACAAACAAACAAACCAAATAGATAACAAAATAAGTGAGCAAGGCAAAGGGGCAGTGTAAGACGATGTCATGGAGGAAGAAGAGGTAAAGTGAACGTCAAAAGAGAACACTGGGCAGATGGAATCCTTCCTCCTTTCCCCAGGGACACCCCATACTGAGAGTCCTATAGGAGCCTTCTGAGGTTGCAGTAGCACCTGGCAAGCTAGGGACAATGTGACAGGAGGGTTCTGCCTTCTCCATCACCTCTGGGAGGAGTTTGGACTCTCTGTGCTCTCAAGTCCAGGGCTCTCTGCCCAGACTCCCATAAGAATGCCAAGCTGTGCCAAGTGTGTGGGTGGTACTGAGTGTACAGATGCCACCGTACCTGGTAGGAAATGGATCGAGAACCTTCTGGGTCACTTTGAGTCTACCAGGCAAAAAACATTTAGACAGGCTACTGATTCCAATTGAAATCTGATGAGCTCAGATAGTGGTATTTGGGAGAAAATAATTTTTCAATAAATCATCCAGTTGGCTAGGTGGCTGAGAAAATGGAGGGGAAGAATTTAACCTGAGTTCCTGACAAGGGAACAACTAGGGAAGATTAATGCCTCTCTTGATATGCTTCAAAAGGTGATCAACCAAACCATTCTTGATGATGAAAGCAATGTCAAAAAAAGGACACAGTTTTCCAGTTCTTAAAAAACAAAACAAAACACTGTTTTCTGGTTTCTTCCTTTTAGTTTCCGACACAAACTAGTTGAAGAGACAGGCAGTTGGTTTTGTCTGGCACCTTCCTGGACCAGTGTCAGGGTGCCCTGGCTCCTCTGAGCTTCCCCAGCTCACTCCAAAAGTTTATTTTGCTCATCAGATCTAAACTAGTAAAGGACAGCACCTCCAAATATAAGCAGTTGTATCAGATCCTGATTCTGTAGAAACAAATATAGGAAACACTTGTTTCATCCTACTCAAAACAGCTAGGTTTTCTGTTTTGCCAAGTGTTCCCTACATTCCTGAAGGAAGAACTGTAAGGAGAGGAATGAAAAGTGTGGCCTGCTGGTGCAGCCTCTCTACTCGTGCGGCTGGTCCCTTCCATAGGCACTACTGCACTGGTCCTTCAGCAGTGATTCCACAGACCCCCAAGAATACTGGCACAGATCCAGAAAGGCCTGAGCCTGGCTTCCCAGAGGTCTCCTGGACCTTACCAATAGGGCCTGATTGCTTTCAGTGTTCCAGTCCCAGCTGCAGTCTGGATGGCACATTTGGGGTTTGCTAAAGAAACAAAGGACAGAATCTGAGCAGATGCAGGCTGACTTGAAGTGCACTGGAATCCATCCCACCTTCCTTTCAGCAGCCAAGAGCCTTGGGGCCAACATTAGTACAGCTAATCTGCATAGTTTTCTCTTGCTATCAGGTCCCAGCGCCCTTGTCCTCACTCAGGCAGCCAGTGTTCTCCCATTTGTTAGGCCCCTGGGCCTTCCTGGGGCATAAAAGGAAAAAGGATTCAAGACTCCTGACCAACCCTCACCCTTCCAACTGCAGCCACACCAAGGCTGCATCTCCCTCTGGCCCTCTCTTAGAGGCCTAACCCTCAGGAAGCTGCAGGCTGCTGTGAGAGCCCTCTCCTTCAGGGACCAAGCATTTCCAGGGCCCAGCAAGGCAGCCCAAGGTCCCAGAAAATCAGGCAGACAAAGAAGATGCAAACGGATGGAATTACCATGTTAATAGTCTGAGGCCTCCTAAAGGTTTCAGGAGGGTGTGTTTTTTTTCTTTACTCTTTTTTTTTTTTTTTTTTTTTTTTTTATTTTGCAAAAGGAGAATAGCTTTGCTTCCTATTTTACTACAACAATAGCATGGGCTGGCTCCTTCATGTGTTTAAAAAAATGTCCCAAGTGCCTAAGCAGCCCTGGTCTCCCCAGCCCTCCACTGCATTGTCCCTCCTATGCCGGTGAACAATGGGGAGGGAAGGGTATTGGCCCCCAGTCGCTGAGTGATCTCAGCCTCCAGATCCTTGATAACTGGTGGGGGGATGGCCTGTTAAGCATCTGGCCCTCACTTTCTATTCCCTCCCTCTGCTGGTGCACTTGGAGCCACAGGTATTAGAAATTTCCCTGGGCGGTGGGCTAGGAGGAGCCTTGGGGGGTCTTGATGGATGAAAGGCCTGGAGCTTCATTCCCACATTCACTGCCTGACCTGGCCCTGCTGGCCCCACCCCCACCATTTCAACCTGGTGCCCTCAGAGCCAGATCTCAGGCATTAGAGGCAGCTGATTTCTCTTAGGTGAAAGCAACCCCCCCCACCCCATCCGTGTGTGCTTCATATATGGGCTGCACTTTGCACCCAGAGCTCCCGGTGCCATTTCGGCACCAAGCTGGAGCTGTCCTGTCCCTGTGACCCCTCAGTGCTTGGCCTTGGCTGTTGCTTCCTTTCCAAGTTTCCCATTCAGGAAGCAAGGGTTTCTTTGGTTTAAACCTGGGGAATTATACAGGTGTCTTTCACCTAGGTCATCTGGTAATGGTATCAGAGCAGGAAAAAATAAGCTTTTGTGTGAGAGGAGGTAGTAAATGATAAGTACCTCACCTCCCAGGAGAATCAGATAAACTAAAGTAACATCACCCAGCAGGTTACTGTAAGAAAGAAAACACCACACTGCCACACCCATACACAGAGCCTTAATGTGCACACATCCAGGAAAAATCACACCCACACAATCATGTATTTCATGACAGAATCAGAAGTTTTCTACTTTCCTTCCCCCCTTCCTAAAAGCTGGCTGTGACTCATCAGTTTGATTTTGTGACCCACAGATGGGTTGCAGTCCAGTTTTCCAAGCATTGAACTAGCATTTTCATTTTCAAGCAGACAAAATGAGGGTCTCAGAGAGTTTCTCAAGATCAAGCAAAGCTGGAACCGAAATCCATAGTTTCTCTTCAATAAAAGGGGCTCTCATTTTTCTGGGCAGCAAAACTCTTGCTTTCCCTCAGGGATCAGTGGGGCACATAGCTGGGATACTAACAGGTTTGTAAGTCAATGGCACAGCTGATGGCAGCAGAAAGGTCCTAGGCCTCTGGCCCTCAGAGAGGGAAGTGTACTTCAGGGAGTGCGACAGGAAAGCAACTTAGCAAACAGCCAGGTGAGGTTCTGCGGGCTCCCAGCCATTGACATGCACTGCTTGCTTGAGGAACTTGGATCCTATGAGATTCTCCTTAATATTTTCTTTCCTGGCCATGTTGCTCCACGTCAGTTTCCTTTAGCAAATGACTCTTCTATTTCTCAACTTTCTCTTTTAGTTCTTCCTTGCAGTTTTTTCTATTTTAAACCTCTATCCCAGTTTCTATATTCCGGAAACAATTTCATCTTCCCTGTCAAAATCATTATCTTAGCAATGAATATCAGGAATGTAGTCCAGTGAATCTGGTTCACACCAATTTGTCCAAAGTTATCCCCACTTGACCAGGCTTAGAATGCTGGTCTTCAAGGCACAAAACATTCTAGCAAGGCTTTCAACACAAGCCCACTGGGCAGAACTGATTCTTTTCCTCTTGAATTTATCTTGCAATTTTCCATAGACTTTCTTGAAAACTTCATCTCCATTTGCTATTTACTAGACTTCTAATCTTTTAAGACTGCCTCTAAAAATGAAGAGCTCAGAGCCACACCATGCACTGGGTAAATAAGACCAAGCTTTCTGATTGCTTCTTAGTCATACACCCTTAAAGTACATGTAACAAAGGGGCCTGCTGTTTGCTTTGCTTAATCTGGTCTTAAAATCTCTGCTTCTTTGTCAGAAAACAATATTTGCAATTGTAAAAAAAAATATTTACCAAAGAACTTGGATAGCTGAGCCACAGGCTAAGAGCCAAAGGTCAGTAGTTCTTACCCCAAATTTCTGGAGCCCCCTGGAGTCCCTGCTGTGGAGCTCAGCTGCATCAAACAAACACGCTGTCTCAAGAGTCCATTGAGAAGCAGGCATTTTAGAGGAGAAAGGGCCACAGCCCACCTCTCAACCTGCCTGCAGAATCCCACTCCTTCTTTGCAGTACAATGTGTCTCTGCAGGGATGGTGCCAGGGCTGCCTTGTTTCAAAAACCTGGAGACACTGACAAAGTCCTGGAGAGCACACATTCCTACCACAGTACGGTACAGTAGGGCCTCGGTTCATGAACTTAAAATATTTTGTGATTTGGGGAAGATGATCATGTTTTGTCACCTGATGAGGAGTTTGTGAAAGGAAGCAAAATTCTGTTGAATGCTTCTGTTTGAGAACTGAACTGCTTGCAAACAGAAGCGTTCATGGACTGAGGTATTGCTGAGCCACTCGCCTGTGACTCAGGCTAGATATTTACCTACGCGTCTGGTGGGTGAGGCTGTCTGCATGACTGCTAGAGAAGACACAAGTGGATCCTGAGCACTTCTTCATTCACAAAGCAGTTCTACACACCCAGTCCCAGGGGCTGATTCTTCTGAGCTTAGTGGTGTCCTAGTTTAACCCTTTACATTCACTGTTTTGTGGAAAGACCTGGGATTAGATGCCTTTCCTACTCACCAGCGGACCCAGCACCTGGGAATGAGTCCCCACTGTGGACAGTGAGTTCCAGGCTGTAGCCTTGGGTGACCGCAGCTCCTTCCACGTCCCTCACCTATGTCACAAGGGGTGAGTCAGCAAGCAAGGGGATGCATCAGCACAAAGGGTCTGGCGAGATTTGAACACAGGGCACGGAATAGAGTAGCCACAGGGAAGCCTGAGCAATGGAGCTCTCTGAACCAGGCCACAGTGACTCACAGGCCATCAACCCAGAGGTCAACTGCCCAGACGGGTCTGCAGAATTCAGGAAGGATTCAAGAAAAAGACCGGTGGCAAGCATTCCTGCCCTCCTGGTTTCAACACTCAGTTTTTGGTTGGCCCACTCTGCTAGGAACTCTGCTAGGAACTCTGCTAGGAACTCTGCTAGGAACTCTGCTAGGAACTCTGCTAGGAACTCTGCTAGGAACTCTGCTAGGAAGCCCTAAGTTCTCCTCAACCACAGATGCCAGTCTCCCGACCCTCACAGAGCAATATCACTTTCCGTCCTGAAATAGCTTCTAAATGTCCACAGCAGGAGCTACAGTAGCAATGGGCAGCACTGAGTACAATCAACATAAAGAAAAGGCTCACTGTAAAGATCTTACCGTGGAGAACCAGGCCCTCCGCTTTGATGGTGTAGATAAATGAGGTGAAGGGAGCCAGCGGGGACTTGGCGATGAGAATCTGCAGAGAACAGAACACTCCAGAGTGAGACCTGGAATTGGGTGCAAGCCTCTGTTGCTCCCCTTCCTGCCTTGACAGATGGCAACGCATGGCTACAGGTTATAAGGCTGATTACCAAAAGCCTATTTTTAAAGAAATATTCAAATGTGTGTTATCATTTCAAAGTGGCCACCTTGGCAGCACAACTTTCACCAATATTCTGTCACCAAATGTCATACTCTCTAACCAATTCTTTCAGAAACAAGACATTATTTATGTAACATAATTAGCTATATTCTGCTCAAAGAGAAAGCTAGTCTAATTCTTTGATTGTATTCATAAACTTGGCTCTTCAAAAATTTTTCAAGGCTATCCTTAGGATAGCCTTAGGATATTTAACCATCACTGCAAATATTCAAAATAATATGCTAGACGCAAAGCAATAGAAAGTTGTTTTATGGACACCAGTCCCTCAGCAAGTCTGTGCTTACATCTTTCCTTGTGGGTTTATAGTTTTTCTTACTTAAGACAGATAGTACATGTTCCTTGGACTGGTTTATGGGGTTGGCCATTGGACTTGCTTTGGTTAGTTAATAATTTGTGCCAGCTCCCAATGTAGGCCTCAGGAAGCCTTAATATTTCCATTTGTTCTCTTACACTTCTGCCACTGCCAGGGGAAAGAAGTCCAAGCCAGTCTTCTAGAAGTACGAACAGAGCTGGCCAGCCAAGCTCAGCTTAAATAGTCAACCCCTAGGGGGTCCATATGCAAGAGCAAACAGAAACACTGAAATAACACCCAGGTTTGGAGGCAGATTTATTTCATATTGTTGGGCACTCACCAGGAATCAATTGTTCCTCAAAAAGTCAGGTCTCCAAGGCCCAGGAAGGGAAGTTTCTCTGGGGCTGCAAGGGTGGTGGTGGTAGAGGTAGAGTGCTTGGCTGTCTTTGGTTCTTACAATATGCATCACAGTGCCTAACTGTTGCTAAGAGACAGAAGCCACTATAACTGTAACAGGAACCGTTACCTGGACAACTGAAGAATCTGGTAGGGGTGTAGCATTTTCTGTTACACATATACACATGAGTTAACTATTTCTGTATTACCCCTCAGTTTTTTGGTTTTTTTAAAATGTATTTGGCATAGGGTCTCACTATGCAGCTTAGACCCATAGTGATCCTCCTATTTTCAGCCTCCACAGCACTGGGATTACAGGTGTGTGCCACCACGCCTGGTCTCAGTAGCTGGCTCAGTGCACCCAGGGGGCAGGGCCAGCATGGCATGTGGTGCCAGGGACTGAACCCCAGCCCCTATGCTTGCCTAAGCAGGAGCTTGGCCCACTGAGCTCTACCCCTCAGGTTTTGGTGGTGATGTTATAAAGCACTATTGCAGTAAGAGTTGACCCATACATCAGGAAAAACAAAATGTGGCATTCTCCCAAGACAAATATTGTACAAATATATATATTTATTTATTTATTTTTGGCAGACTGGGGATTGAACTCAGGCCCTTGTGCTTGCTAGGGAAGCACTTATCCTACTGAGCTATCTTCCTATCCCCTATTGTACCTATTTTAAAGGAGATGGTTACTTGGTTATTTAAAATATGAGAATTAACCTGTGTCACATAGCACATGGTCCTACAGAGTCTCTCAGAATTGGAGGATTCTTTTATTATTATATTTCTTCTGAAGGAAGATGGCTGTCATCAGCTCTCTGCTTTATAAATAAAAATAGCATCATCAAAAGTAGTGACAGAACCACTAAGGTAATTGGGGAAGAAGGAATAATTACAAATAACAAAAAGATTACACATAATATTTCATTCTCGCCTAATTTAACAAACATTTTCTGACTGTCAGTTATGGGAAGTGGTGGAATAACAGGGTGAAAAGGTCAGAGGTTTTAGTCATGAGGTTTGAATGTAGCTCTTGTACTGGTGGGTGAGGCGTGTAGGCACTGCCTACAGTTCCTCCTGCAAGCGCTTTCTCTTCTTCCTCTTAGTAAGTAGCTGCCCAAGCTCTCACATTTCTTCTCTCTTTCACAACCAGTAGTCAGGCACTAGCTTTGATTAACAGAATATCAGCACCACTGACAGGTAGATCGTCCCGAGTATGTTCTCCCGCGCATTGCCCGTCCTTCACCTTCTCTCTCCCTCAAGGGCCGCACTGAGTTCTAACCACACAGATGCAGACAACAAACATCCTGGTGGTGATGAACACGGAAGGACAGAGCTAGGTGACCTCGGGAGGTGCAGAGCTTCCCAATCGGGTCACCTGGCCCCTGAGGACTCTCAGTGCAGTTCAGCTGGCTTTGTTACTATGGTATGGTCTGAGCTATCACTGATACTGAGACTTTGGACCAGCTAAACTTCTTGAATCTCAGTTTCTGCACTTGTACAATGAGAACTGAAACACCTGGGGATATAGCTTAGCAGCAAAAGTGCCTATCTGGCAAGTGTAAGGTCCTGAGTTCAATCCCCAGGACTGACAGATAGATAGATAGATAGATAGACAGACAGATAGATATTGTAAACATAAAACACCTGCCTAATTAGGAGTCTGGTGAAGATTAAATAATGTGAAATGCGTATCACCGCACCAAATACATGGTACTTCCATAATATGCTTTCCAAGTTCCTTGGAATTCTTATTCAGCAAAACACAATATACTTCACTTTTGATAAACTTGCTCATCATTCTCAGAATCAACGAGTAGAAGGTACAGGTGGGCATTACACATTCATGTAAAAAAGTCTCTTCTAGAAGTTAAGGTGAATCATTTTCTGAGACAGTTTGGGACTGATTCATGTGAAATGTAGGGATGCTTCTTAGTAGGGAAAAGGTACAGCAGAAGAAAGGACAGTGCTTCTCGAGCTTTAGTGTGGGTGCGGATTCCCCGAGGGTCCTGCTGACAGGCAGCCGGACCCAGTAGGCTTTAGATGGAGCCGGAGTGTCGACACTTCTAATGTGCTCTCAGGAGATTCTGATGCTAGGGTCCACAGATGACACTGAGCAGCCTGACCAGGATCTAAGGTGGAAAAGCCAGAGAAGAGAGGCCTGGAGTGAGAAAGGGGCTGCTGTAATAACACAGCAGTGAGACAGGAAAGGCCTAAACCACAGCTTGTCAGAAAGTTTTGGAAAAAGGGCTTGGATTGCAGATATATAAATCCTTTAGGTCAAACAGCATACAAGAAATAAAACATGCCTCAAATCACAGACCGTTATTGTCTATATATAGCAAGTACACACAAAACCAAAAGGATATAAATGCCAGTGAAAAAAGTACCATAGTATATTCTTGAAAATTATCTTACCATTTTTATACTACAAGTGCAGAAGTTGAGACCCAGACAACAAAGGTGTGATATGTCCATATTTGTCAAAACAATGGGCTCTAAGCCCAAGCCTTCCAACTCTGGGGTATGACCTGTCATCTACTGCCACCCGGGGAACAAGACCCAAAGCCCAGCTATGGGGGGGCTCTTGGACTAGGAACCATCTCCCTGCAGATAAGCAAAGGTTTGAGTAAGTCACTCACTAATGCTGTGTCTCTGGACCAGGATTCAATATGAGTCATCCAAAAGATGATTTGTATGCACTTAAAAAGAGGAAGTGATACACGGTGACAGATGAATTCTACTTCCTTTTTTGGGAAAGGACTTCCAGATGGATAGATCAGAGGGTTTATCACCAATGTGAAATATATGATTTTAGCAAAAATGTAACAAACTCTCTTGATAGCCTGCTGGATAAAGTGAAAACAAGTTTGCTGGATTGTCACATGATTAGCTGGATTTGTAAGTGACATTAAGATCAGAAAATCTGTGAGGGGCAGCAACCTCTGGTGGAATACACAGGGCTCAGCCTCTGTTCTGTCACATTTTTACTGACTGGATGAGAATACATTTGTCCACACCCATACAACAAGCATGGAATCCATCAGGAAAGAGGCCAACACAGACTGTGCTGCAAAGCTCACACTCCAAAGGAGGAAGAAGATAATAAATAGAATAAACAAATGTGGTATGCTAGATAATTAGGTATTTACTGTCCAGTGACTAAAAAGCATAGGTAGCCTGCTGAACTGACAGGAAGGCGACAGGAGATAAGAAATTCAGAGAAAGATGTCATACATCAGATAACCATGAGAGCAAAACAAATTCAAATTTGATTAAAACATTAGGACAGATTCTACCTATCTGCTGGGATACAATTTTAATGACATGAATGTAAGGCCTTGTCCTTGAGAACAGAGGACAGCTGTTGGTTATAGAATCCAGGACACAAGATTTATTATTTTTTTTATTTTTATTTTTTGGTGGAACCAGGGATTGAACTCATGCCCTTGGACTTGCCAAGGAAGTGTTTATTCCACTGAGCCATCACCCTGGCCACAAAAAGCTACAATTTTTTTTTTTTTTTGAAGTAGACAGTATTGAATGCTAAAGCGGATTCCAACTCAGACTACCTGGTTCTTTAGTCTTCACTTATAACTGCCATGATGGCACCCCCAATTTTTATTTTATTTTTTTTAATGCATTTGGTTGTTCAGCCAACATTTTAGCCCTAGCCTTTCAAGGTCAGTGAAGTCTCAGGAATAGGAGAACCTGTACTGTAACATCATGCAAATCAGTTGTGCCCCAAATTTTCTGATCAAGGAGATTATGGAGCCACAGAGGAATGTGATCGATGATGTATGTGTACCTAAGGAGAGTCACATGGAGAGAAAACATTTTCTCAGGCTTCCATAGAGAGCAAATTAGTCAAGCAATGCCGTGACTCATCCACATGGCTGACACTGGCAAAGGATCTACAAAGTGTGGTATGGGGTTACAGGATAAATCCTGAGGGTACCTGACTGATCTTATCTGATACAAAAGTTACATTTCTTGTTATATAGGTCTTGCTTTATCTTGGTCTTAACCATCCAGCAGAAAAGTATTAAAATGAGGTATATAAAGTAAAGCCATATTAATATGCTGTAAAAGGCTCTAGTGAACTACTTCTGTAACCCACTAATATTGTGGACTGCTGGACTGTGTTGGATTGTTTCGCTGAATTCAAGCATCTCTAATAATTGAATGACAATAGAATACCCATCTCTGACAGGACTAAACAAAAAAAGGGGATACAAAGGAAGGACCAAGGGCTGGGGAGATGGCTCAGTGGAATAAGCACTTCCCTGGCAAGTGCAAGGGTCTGAATTCAATCCCTGGTTCCTCCAAAAAAAAAAAAAAAAAAGAAAGAGAAAAGAAACAAAGGAAGGACCATTTTGTATTTGTATATACAGAATAGTTAGGATATATATGCATCTACTTTTGTTTAATTCTATGAGAAGATTGATAGTAATACTGTTCGGACAGGATAACCTGTCTGCTTCTTGTACTATGGATAACCACTAGGAAGATAACAATGTAAAATGTATTAATTATTGAAACTGTCCTATTTAAAAAAATAATAAAATAAATGCATTTGGTTGTTACAGAGTCTCACTATGCAGCTTGGACCCACAGTGATCCTCCTGCTTTCAGCCTCCCCAGCACTGGGATTATAGACATGGGTCACTATGCCCAGACTCTGTGGCCAGCTCAGCCTATCCTGAGGCTGGGGCCAACATGGCATGTGGTGCCAGAGACTGAACCACAGTCCCTGCACTTGTCTAAGCTTACCTAAGCAAGCACTTTAACTGGTGAGCTATCTCACCAGCCCTGTAGCCACCAACTTTGCACATACAGATCAATCCACTACATGAGGCAGAATCTATGACAGCAAATGAGGACAATACCTACTGCCATTGCAGGGTGGATACTACGTGGACCAAAATGAAGACAGGAACCAGACAGGGGACCCCTGGGGTTGGTTCTGCTGCCCATGGCTTGTACATCAGTCTTCCTTTTTCCTTTTGCCTCTGAATGTCCAAATCTTACCTACTCTTCACACCTCATACACATGCTGATTTGGTCATCTCTTCCAGAAGTTTATATGAATTTCTCCATGTAGGGCCAGCTTCCTGATCTCATCCTGCTTTACCTGTACTTCTCAAATAATCATACTGCTTTCATCCCTGTTTTACACTATGACCTAGATTCACTGCCATCTGCTCGAAGGCAGATATCATGGAATCCTTGCTGCTATTATGGTCCTCCAACTTGCAGTTTAGTGTCATATATATAATAGAAACTCTTCTACAAAATGCAAGAATGAGTGAACAATGACATAAATTGGGGATCCACAATAGTTCTACAGATTCATAACCATGTTGAGAACTTAAATGTGATGTCTCTTCCTTCATATTAGGGATTCATAAGATGCCATAGAAAAAAGCAGGCTACCCAGCCTGCCAAGATTTTCAGCTCGGGCAGAGCCCAGAGTCCAGTCTTTGGTTCGGCTTGCCATAGCATCACATGTTTTTCCTGGTCTGTCCCACTTCTATTAGCTTCCAAAAGTGGGAAAAGGAGCTACAGAACAGAAAGTGCTGGGTACAGGAACTCTCACCTTTCTCCAAAATGGTGACACCTTCTAGGGATACTGCCTGTGTCTTTTTTTGATTTATTTATTTTTGGTGCAGGGATGGAACTTAGGACCTTGCATTTACCAGGCAGGGGTTTAAGCCATTGAGACATCTTCCCAGCCCTCTGTCCTCTTTTTAAAGTACAGGTGGGGCCTCATCAGGGCCAACCCTGCCCCACCCTTCACCACCTTGGCTACAGGCTACTCTGGAGGCAGCCTCTACAGCCTGCTGGTCCTGGAAATTTGTGAGTTCCTGCAGTGGAACCCAGCCTCAGGAATCAGTGAGTTTTGCTTCTGTGGCCTGGGAATGCAGACATAAGTAGGCAGCCGTGCACCAAGGAAAGCTGGCACCCATTCTGGTCTTCCACTTCCTTTTTCCCATGTGCTATGGCAGGAAGGCTTCCTTTACAATGGTGAGGAATCCTTCCTCTCTTCTGTCTGCTTCCCATTCCTGCCCACTACTCCAAAACTCATATGGCTTGAGGGGAAAAGGAGGAGTGAAATGAACTGCCAGAGGAAAAAGTAAACAGAATTTTATCCTGTAGGGCTGGGTGGTTGAGCTAGCTTTCTTTTCATCCTGGTTTCTGTCTTAAGGTGACAATGTAGCATGTTCCTTTGAGAACACTATGGTGAGAAATAACTGAAAGAGATAGCTTGGATACATGACCTTGCATCCATCCACACTTCTTGTCTGGCTAGTTCTTCAGTCTGGTCTTTATCTCCCCATGCTCTGCAAGATTGCTTCTCAGTGAACATAGTGAGGATGGCCTTGTTGAATGCATCTGATAGCTTCCTCTGCACACAAAGGGCTTGCTGAGGAGTGACAGTGGGGCCCATGGACTGAAAGGTTTTCAACAGGGACCCTATTATCTCACTTCAACTGGAGCTGGCTAATAAAAGCCATTGCTAAATTAAACAAACCTTTCCTCTAGCTTTGCCAAGTGTCTGTGACAAAGCTCCATCATGCCAGGGTTTTTCCTTCTTATCCAAGACTCAGAACAAGGTTGTTTTCTCAGCTGTTTGCAAGCCCAGGAAGGGCGCCAGGGAGGCAAACAAGAGAGTTCATCTTGCAGAGGATAGTTCAACAGGCTTTTGATAACCTCAGGTCCTCGGCCCCTCCCCAGATTGAGCTGAACTCTCCCTACCAAGGGACAGAAGGGCCGGAAAGGTTCCAGACAGGAAGATCTGGGACTGGAAGGAGGCTGACAGTGTACCTGGGGACCCTCATGGGAATTCCCTCGTCGTGTTAAGAGGGCTGGAGGGAAGGTGGCAGAGGTCTGGCTCCCTGTGTGCAGCTGGCTCTGATGCTGATTAGAATCTACTTTATCACTTGGCAACTCTCTGTGGAATACGGCCACCTCAACACCAGCGCTCCACAGGCTTGGAGGAGAGCGAGCAACAGATTTTTAATTGCATCTACACTGCATGCCTTAAATGGGGGAGTAATACACTGCTGGAAAATGCAGGATGGAAAAGTGAAATGTATTTGAGCAGGCATGAATTTATTAATTCACTTATATATGGCCAACTTTACTTTCCCTATAGCAGTCAGAGGTAAGAGAGTAAACTGGTCCTAGTCCCTACTGAAATACAATTCTATACCCTTAGAAGAATCTTCTAGAAAGTTGTACCTGAGGCTGGAAAAATTTATTCCTTCATAGACTATCATCACGCTTTTAGTTTCTTCTTCTTTTTTAATCTTTTATTTATTTGTGTGGTACAGGGTTTGCTATAGTTTGGACTCACAGGGATCCTCCTGTCTCAGCTTCCCCATTGCTAGCATTACAGGCATCCACCACCCACCACACCGGGCTTTGATGACTGGCACGGCAGGCCCTAGGCTGGGGCTGGCATCGCATGCTGTACCAGGGGTCAAACCCCATTCCTTGCACTTGCCAGGCAGGCACTTAGACTGCCGGGCTCTCTCCCCAGCCCATACATTTTTATCAAATACAAATGGAATATTTTCTAGCACAAACTATTTATTGGACTATGAAATGAATATGTATGTATATACTTGTTTTGTTTTGAAATGTATTTGGTTGTTACGGGGTCTCACTATGCAGCTCAGACTCATAGTGAACTTCCTATTTTCAGCCTCCTCAGCATTGGGATTATAGGCATGCACCACGAAGCCTGGACTCTCTGGCTGACTCAGCCCATCCTGGGGTGGGGCTGACGTGGTATGTGGTGCTGGGGATTGAACTGTGGTCCCTGCACTATCTAAGCTTGCCTAAGCAGGTGCTTCAGTCCATTGTGCTATCTTGCTGGCCCCAGCTTCAATAAATTTCTAAAAAATTTTTGATTCATTTTAATGAGAAAAAAATAGCAATGAAAAACAGATTGTTTTTTTGTACTGGGTATCAAACTTGGAACCTTGCGCTTGCCAAGCAGACACTTATTCTGCTGAGGCATATGGCAGTCTCAATAAATGTTAAAGAACTGAAATCACATAAATTTCTTTAATCACACTTGAATGAAATTAATAAAAGAAGAACATTTGGAGAATTCTAATGTGTATACATTTTAAAATACACACAGATACACTGTTCAATAAGAAGTAAGTTTAAGGATAAATCACAAAAGCAATTAGAAGATACTTTGCAGAAATTAAATAAAATATAACATATCAAAGTTGCATGACACGAAGTGGTATTTAAAGGGAAATTACTGGAAAATAACAATTGTGTTGCAGTGTCCATCTTGTGTGATATTTATATAAATATTCAGCTTTTATGTCTCCTTTGGACACCATACAGTTGAAGCATGGTTGATTTTTGACCATTGTGCCAATCTTTGCCCTTTGATCAATGCTTAATCCATTTACATTTAATGTAACTACTGATAATATAGGGGATATGGGCTGCCATTATGCTATTTGTTTTGCTTGTCTGCTATCTTGTTTTTCTATTCTGCTTTATATTATTTTCTGGAATATGATTTTAATTCTTTCCTTGTTTAGTTTTGCTATAATTTTTAGTTATTGTCTTAATGGTTGCTTAGCATTGATATTAATATTTTAACTTAAAACTATTTAGTTTAAATTAATATCATCGTGGTGAGCCAGGGATATAGCTCAATGGCATAAGTGCCTGCCTGGTAAGTGCAAGGTCCTGAGTTTGATCCCCAGTGCTGGGAAAAAAAAAATCCAAAGTTTCCTGCTGAGCTGCCCCTGCCCCTGGGGCATGCTGAAAGCACAATTAAGACTGGGTGTGATGGGAGGCTGTAAACCCTGTAGACCCTTCCCTAAAAACACACACACACACACACAAATTAAAAAAAATTAATTAATATCACCTCAATTTAGTCACTCTAACTTCTCCAATTCTTACTTTTCTCATCTCTAAGATGAACAATAATACTGACCTAATTGAGTCCACTTGTGAGAATTAATAAGATGAAAGAAATTAATAAAAAAACATGGCACTTTATAGAAAGCTAAGAAATGTTGATTTCCTTTCACTATGTTAGAGGAATCTTTTTTTTTTGGGAACTGGGGATTGAACTCAGGCCCTTGCACTTGCCAGGGAAACACTTATTCTACTGAGCCAGCTCCCTGGCCCAGAGGAATCTTATAGGAACAAAAATGTAGGAAAATTAGTAAGCTTCAAGTTTTTAAAAGAAAAAGTTAAAATCAGTATCACCATTTCAACTTACTAACAAGTATTAACTGGTTTTATTGTCATATGAATTTTTTATTTTTTTGGTAGAACAGGGGATTGAACTCGGTCCCTTGCACTTGCAAGAGAAGCACTTATTCTACTAAGCTGTCTCCCCAGCCCCTGTCATATGAATTTAGAAAGTTCACATTAAGCCCAATTACAGCAATCAAGTACTATAACTATTTCAAGTGACAGAGACCCATTCCCTTTCTTTATCTTCTATCAGGGGTGTAGTAGGGCCCAGAAGGCCACAGGAGCTCTGTCCACCTGTAATGCTGAGTCCTCTCGACACTAGGTTCGGCAGGCCCGACTTCTAACACTGTCCACAGACCCTTTGGAAGTACAGCTGGATTTTCTTGTCCAGGTTTGTTAGAAAACACAGTTGAGACAGACTTGGCCTTCAAGGCCCTAGAAGGAAGTCTGCGGTTGTGTTGTTATTATGGTACAAAGATGCCAGGCACTCAGAGGGTGTGTCTTGAATTCTCAAGCACACATTGCTTTATATCATGGTCAGACCACATGGGATTCTCTCGGTCTCACAGGAACAGTTCAAGGAAGGCAACACGTTCCTATGTAAAGAGGCTGAAATCTGGGCTTGACACACCTATAAGCAGCTGGGCAAGTGGAACTGGTTTGTGTAATGTACCACATCCCTGGCTCTGCTCTATGGGTGGAGGAGCCAATGTGAGAAATCAACATGTTTTTTCTTTACAGGATGGTTAAATTAGTTCTGATTACTGCAGCATTCTTACTATTTCTCTAAGGTTCTCTTTCATTGAAAGAAGTAGAAAGGACAAGAAGAACATTAGACAGGATTTCAGATGAGTTGAAAATTGTCACAGAAGGGGCCAGGGAGATGGCTCAGTGGAATAAGTTCTTCCCTGGCAAGAACAAGGGCCTGAGTTCAATCCCCAGTTCCGCCATAAAAAAAAAAAAAGAAAAAGAAAATTACCACAGAAAGTAGACTACCTTCTCATCCTTTTCTTTAGAAAAGCCTAAGAGCCAGTAGGCCCACTAGGAAGCACTCATGAGATATAATTTTAAAGGCTCAAGAACCTAGTCACTGTCTCCCTCTCCCATTGACTTGTCAGAAATTCCCATATATTTGGACTAAGCCTGTGTCTTTATGTGTCTCCCTGTTTGGCAAACACACACATACTATCAGGTAGAGAACATTTTCTAGAATGTGTCAGCAGCTTCTTTTATCTGGGAACTCAGATGAACGTTGAGCATCAAAGGAGCCATAAACCACCCAATAGAAGATGTCCCACAGGCTGGAAAGCCTGGACAGGGCCATTTGTGGAGTTTAAGAAATTCAGCCTAGTTTGAACTGGTCTTTGCAACATGTTCAGTATGAGAAAGGGGAGATAGACTTTCACACAATAACTTCAGAGCTCTCAGTATATAACTGGGAATGTGTTGGCTCAGAATTTTATGTTTTTAATGTGAATGTATACAAGTATTACACTACATATAAATACAAAATGACTCATTTATGAAGTATTGTTGGAAAATTAAGGTATCTTTTCACCTCGCATAAATTAGCTTATAGTCTGAAATAATTCAAGAAATGGGGAGCTGTATGACAGACATTTTAGAATTTGGTTAGAAGGTTTTGATAGCAACCAGACTGAATATACAAAGAATTAAAAAACAAAAAACTATGCTAGCCTTCTGGGAACCAAGCAGATTTCTATTTGAAAATCTACTTCAAATATTATAACTCTTGGCAGACTTTGGATAATAATCGTGATAAGTGCTAACATTTATTAATGAAGATTTTACTGGGTGCCAAACACTATTCCCAGGCATATAATCTTCAAATCAACCCTATTAGGTAAATATTAGCCCCATTTTACTAATGAGGAAACTGGCATATGTTGAACAAATCTCCTGATGAATACAGGAGAATCACCTTTTATCTATTGAAGCCTGAGAACCAGTGAACTCAAGTCCCTAGTCAGCATATCCCCTATTCCATCGATTTGTCAGAAATTCTCATACACTTGGACTAAACATGTGTCTTTACATAGTCTCTCTGTTCAGCAAACACACACATACTATCAGGTAGAGAACATTTTCTAGAATGTGTGAGCAGCTTCTTTTACCTGGAATATGGGGCCTCAAGGTTGGGAACTCAGATGAAGGTTCACCATCAAAGGAGTCATTAACTGCTCAATTGAAGATGTCTCCTGGGCTGGAAAGTATGTTCAAGGCTTTTTGTGGAGTCTAAGAAAGCCTGGCACTGAGCAAGAGTGAAGGCTGTTAGAGTCTTCCCATTTTGTCATCATGTTAGGAATCGTCTTGCTTGGAAATCCCAGAGCCATTTACAGGATTATAGTCTCACAAGCCTTTTATGCATTACTCTTGACTGTATCACAGGACTCTGTCAGTCTCAGGGGTTGTTTTGACCTCTCTTTGCCTTCTCTATACTATGACTTTATGTTTCTCATCTTATATACACAACACATATTCAGCATAAGCAAGTCAAGCAATAGAAAGATTTATGAGAAATAAAGCAAACCAGCCCCTTCTCTGTGACTCTGAGTGAGGGAAAGTTTTACGTTGGTAACTGCAGAACAGAATGTGGGCTATCTCCCCTGGGCCTGTCAGCAGTGAAACTCAAGGCAAGTCCAGAAGAGCTGGTCTTAAAAAGACCTAAACTCTGCTGGGTTTTTGTAATAGCAGCTTTAATCTCTCTCCCCTCTTCGGCAATCTGGCTCCCAGGCCGGGAACTGCCTCTGGAATGGCTCACAGCAGCCTTGGGCTCAGCCTAATTAGGAGGTGCGACAACGTGGAAAGTCTTCCCTTTGTTCTCCAAGGGTCGCCACCTTAAATAACAACTCTCAAAATTTACCTTCCTTCCCAAGGAGTTAATCATGTTTTAGAAGTAAACTAGAGCTCTGCCTAATTACTATGGGGCAGAGCTTTTATCTCCAGGACTAGAAAGTCCACATGAGCTGTTTTCAGCAAAAGTGCTCAGGTGGAGTTCTTTCAGGAAGAAAGATAAAGTAGAGATCATTACCCTGATATGTGGTATATTCCTGACCCAGGGCCAGGCACATTCAGCCCTGAGAAGCCAGTCAGTATGTAGAAGGAAGAAAGGCAAAAAGAAGAGAGAATGCAAACAAAACCCATGTTCAGCAACCACAGGGCCTGCGAAGCTCAATCTCGAGGTACAATTGTGGAATCTAGGATGTTCATAGGCCACATGATGGGGGGTGAGCTTGGGGCCAGAATGGGGGAAGTGCCAGTAAGGTACCTCATTGTTCTGAGCTTGAATTTATTTGGTGACCTGGGGCAGGTTTTGTGGCCATACCCTCCTTTGATTTTTATTTCTTTTTGTTTTTTTTGCTCAAAAAATGGGGTTCAAATTCATAGTCTCTTAAATAGTGAGTAGTAGGCAATTGCTCTACTGCTGACTTATATCCCCAATCTTGTTTCTCCCTTCAAAATCTGATCATAAAAGAGGTCCAATTAATATGGGCTCAACTAAAACATACTTAAAATAGTAACTATATTTAAAGATCCACTCAGTCCAGGCCAGTACAGAAGACCCTGTATGAAGTCTGTAAAACGTCTGCTACATTCTTGTGAGTGCTGGCTGAACCAGAGCTAGAGGCAAGGCATGGGGTGCGCCAGGTATGGGAGCGGAGGTCCTACCAGGGACTGAACCAGGCACTTTCATACCATGGCCAGTCCTATCTTATTTGCATTTTGAGACAAGTCTTGCTACATCACTAAGTTGCCCAGGCTGGCGTGAATTTTAAATCCTCTTGTCTGAGCAACAGGATTAGTTTTTTTTTGTTTTTGTTTTTTTTCTGAGACAAGGTTTTACTGTGTAGCCCAGGATGGCCTTAAATTCACTGTGTAGTCCAGACTGGCCTTGAACTCATGGGGATTCTTCAACTTCAGCCTCCTGAGTGCTGTGACTACAGGCATGCACCATCATGCCTGGCCAGAACTTGTAGTTTTACAAAACTACCAGTCTTGTTTTAATAATGGAAATACTTCAACTTTTCCTGATACAGTTTAAGGAACACAAAATCTCATTCATTTTAGTGTTACCTCTTGATACTATTTCTGCATTTTTGTACCATAGCAACATATGTTGCTATGAAAAGGAATTCGTATCTATATACACACATGTATAGAAATAGTCTGTGACGTATAGTTTATTTATTTATTTTTTTGCAGAACCAGGGATTGAACTCAGGCCCTTGTGCTTGCTAAGCAAGCGCTTACTCCACTGAGCCATCTCTCTGGCCCTTGGGATATATAGTTTATAGACAGGTTATATATCCTATACATTTTCATATTTGTAGAGAAGCAGTCTAGAAGATTATATACTTCTGGAAGATTTTTCCTTACTATTTTGTTTTAACCTACATTGCTTGATTTCCCTCCACAACTAGCAGGGATTGTGTTTTGTTTTCCATTTCACAATAAACAAACAAAAATATCCTCTTCATATAAAGGCTGGTGTTATGGTTTGTGTCTAGGTGTCCCCCAAAGCCTCATGCAGTCATGGGGCAGTTTCTAGAGTTTCATGATGCAAGGCTGGGATTATGGGGGTGAACATTACCCTCACCCTGGGGTTTGCCTGAAGACAACAGAAGGAGAGCGGCTTGCTTCTGCCACTGCTGCCACTGCCCCTCCCTTTTACCTTTGCTCTTTGCCGTTTGCTGTTGCCATCAACTGCTACCCTCCGCCATGTGGCACTGTGCCTTGGAGCCAGCCAAGTATGGACTGGAACCTCCACTAACTGTGAGCCGTATAAACCTTTCCTTCCTTCATGTTGGATGTCAAGTATTTTGTCCCAACAATGAGAGAAGAATAATTAAGACAGTAGGGAAAGTCAAGTTAAGGAGTGTGAGTGTCGGCCACATTTGGTCAGCAGTCATGCCAGGACACACAGTGTGCTGTCACTAGAGCATTTCTGTGAAACAGGCACAGCCTCTAGCTGAGTGCCATGGGAGGCTCTTGTGCCAGAATGAAAATACAAGACCTAAAAAGGGCAGGCACACTTTGCAATTATATAAAACCATATTTACAAGAAGTATAAGCAATGCTAACTAAGCAATGATTACTTAGAACTGAATGACTTATTTTATGTTATATTCATTCAACAAATGTTTACTGAGCCCCTCCTATGTCCCAGGCACTGAGCTGCACATCTGGGAAAACAGAAATGAATCTGATGAGGTCCCTGCCCAGAAGGAGCTGAAAGGCCCAGTTTTGAGGTAACCCAGAAGGCTTTGGGAATCCAGAAGATGACACGTGCTTTAAAAAACACTTGCTTCATAGCTCCTTGTTTAGGGTGAGCAACAGTCCAGGGCTTTAGTGGTTTAAGTGACTGTACTTCTAGCTTTCTCAAGTATAAATAATTTAGAGAGCAAAAGAAAAGACAGGCAATAGGAATCACAGATAGACCTTTGGTAAATGAGAACCTGAGATGGGGGCTGGGATAGGGAATGGAGAGCAAGGGGAATAAATGCAAGATCTTTAAATACATGTAACCTACTTTCCACAGTGAATGCCATCAATATGCACTACAAAGAGATACTAATAAAATAAAATTTAAAATATATGTGTGTTTTATAAAAGAGATGTGTGGTCCTGGCAGAGCAGATGGATCATATATCCAAATAATCTTTTTCTGTTTTTTTCAGAACCGGAGATTGAATTTAGGCCCTTGTGCTTGCCAGGGAAGTGCTTATTCCACTGAGCTATCTCCCTGGCCCTAATCTTGACCCACCTTTTTTTTTTTTTTTGTATGTAATACAGGGTCTCACTACACAGATTGGATTCATAGTGATTCTCCTGTTTTCAGCCTCCCAGGTGCTGGGATTACAAGCACACGCCACCATGCCCAGTCTCAAACACCATCTCAGCGCACCCTGGGAGCGGGGCTGGCTTGGCACGCTGGGGATTGAACCCTGGCCGCCGCATTCTACCTAAGCAGTCACTTTAGTCTGCCCAAATAATCTTTTTTTTTTTTTTTTTTTCTTTTTTCTTTTTTGCAGTAGCGGGGATTGAACTCAGGACCCTGCATTTGCCAGGCAAGTGCTTATTCTACTTAGCTATCACCCCGGCCCATTGCCAAATAATCTTAAGAAAGTACTGCAGACAGGACATGGAGAAACCAAGCTGGACGTGAAGGAAGCTATTGAGGTTGATCATTCTCATGATTTGGTTATCTTTTAAGTACATTTTGGATGTTTTGAGGATTAAGCTTTTCTAAGGTAGCATTGTAATAAACTGTTTCTACTGACAAAAAACAAAAAAACAATGTAAATTTCCTTCCTTTTTTCAGATAAGCAAGAACCCCGTGTGCAAGGGGTGATCAATATATATGGTGAATATTTTTTAATTTTAATTTTTAAAATGTATTTGGTACAGGGTCTCACTACACAGATCGGACTTGTAGTAATCCTCCTGTCTTCATCCTCTCCAGGGCTGATTACAGGCATGCACCACCATGCCTTGTCTCATTGGTCAGCTCAGTACAGCCGGGGGTGGGCCTACCATGTCACGTGGTGCTGGGCATTGAACCGCAGGCCGCTAAACTTGCCGAAACCAGTGCTTAGTCCGCCGAGCTATCTCTTTTTTGGCAGAACTGGGGATTGAACTCAGGCCCTTTCGCTTCTCAGGGAAGCACTTATTCCACTGAGTCATCTCCCCAGCCCCTGCTGAGCTACCTTGCTGGCCTGTGAATATTTAAATTT
>PVKA01007054.1:37095-80027 GCA_004027165.1 Ctenomys sociabilis
AAAAAAAAAAAAAAAAAAAAAAAAAAAAAAAAAAAAAAAAAAAAAAAAAAAAAAAAAAAAAAAATTGACAGTATTTCTTGTATTGCATAGTGTTTTCTTCAACTTAGTTATTCAGATTACCAAATATATGTGTGTAAAACTGGGAAAAGAGGTGTGAGTGAGACTGCCTGGGACCGCCAGACCCTGAAGCAACCCAGAGCCCAGGCCCAGCGTGGAACCCTTCAGCAGAACTCCCTGTCTTCAGAGGCTGGAGGCAAGACCCACCCAGCTGATTCAGGAGCAGAACATCTTGCCAGAGTGACATAAAGAGTTCACCTGCAAGGCTGGAGCAGGAAGAAGTGGAGCACAGCAGCCAGACCCAAGCCACACCCACCTGGAAGAGTCTGAACCTCATAGATCTGGACCTGGTGCTAAGGTAATAACTCTATCTAGGCTCTACACCAAAGGTCAGAAGTCAGTGGTATACAAAATGACAAAGAGAAGGAACAAAAAGTCTCATGCCCCGAGTCCACTCAGTACAAATGCAGAAGACACTAGCATATAGACAATTGGAAATCACACACCTGAAATCTCTGAAATAATAGCATTGGAAGTAAAGAAACAACTGCAGAAAGCTGTAGAATAAATCAGATCAGAAATAATTTCTGAAGTAAAAAATGTAGCAAATAACTATAACCAAAGTATTAAGTGCTTCTAAAGAATACACTGATAAAAAATAGAGCAGAATATTAAAATGATGGAACCCCTGAATAAGCAATATAGGAAAGAAATGCAATGTATGAAACAGATTCAAAGTGATATACAGGCAATTAAAACCTCAATCACAATCTGGCAAATCCGTTTGAGTGAAAGTGAAAATAGACTTTCTGACCCTTAAAGATACCATTATAGCTAGTGAAAAAGAAAGCAAAGATCTCTTAAAAACAACTAGGATGCAGGAAAAAATAATTCAACACCTGCAAGACAATGCAAAGATGAACAATGTGAGATAATAGGCATCAATGAGAAGGAAGGACTCAATACAAATGACATAAAAAGAATATGGGCAGAGGTAATAGCAGAAAACTTCCCAAATATGGGGCAACAATCTGACATTCAGTAACCAAAACATATAGAACTCCAAATAACATCAACCCAATGAAAACCACTCCCAGACATATAATAATCAAGATCCCAGAAATTCAGCACAGGAACAGTATACTTAAAGCTGCTAAAGAAACAGATCACATTTAAAGAAAAACCCATCAGAATAACAGCAGATTTTTCTTCACAAACCAAGTCAAGAAGAGCATGGAGCAGAGTACTTCAAGTCTTGCAAGAAAACAAATATCAACCCAGACTGATATATCCTGCAAAACTCTCTTTCAAGTATAATGGAGAAGTAAAATACTTCCATGACAAAGAATAACTAAAGAATTTCATGATGACAAAGCCAAGCCTACACAGACTACTAGACGATGTTCTAGAGAAGGAGCAAAAGGATCATAACCCCATGAAGCAAAATGGAAAGAGCCCACCAAATAGGGCAAATAATTAAACACAGGAGAATAAGAGGTATACAGTAGTAGGCTTTCAGTTATTCTTTTGTGGATATCAGCAAAATATTTCCATCAGCAGTCTACAAATGGCCTTCTCTTGGTCTGCCCAGGCACTCTGCTCCCCCCTCTTACCTCTTCTCAAACATAACCTTGCTGAGAGAACATGCTATGGGGCTACCTTGGGCTTTTCCTTCCAGCATGAGTTCTGTTACAGCCCAGCTCCAAAGCTAAGCTAACCACTCATTCTCTCTATTCCTCAGGCAGGACCAGCTGTTCCCTTGCACACTGAGAGGAGGTGTTGCTAACAGCAATTTCTAGGCTCTTTCCCAGCCTGACTATACCAGGTCAGCTGTTGCTGTTGTATAAACACTGACATGCCACCATGCCACTTGGCAAATAGCAGCTTCCCCAAAGCCCTCCAAATGCCCCAGGGCTGTGCAACATGATCCAGCAGGGATGGGGCTGCTGCCCGCTGCACTGTGTGTGAGATCGCACAGCGCCAGCACCCCTTCCCTCCACGACTGGCATTTGTCCTACTCGATGGTCATTACAAGTTTTTATCCTCCTCCTGCCCATCACACTGCATTGCAAGCAGTGACTCTCAGACCTAATGATCTGGCTGGGTTTTGAAAATTATGTTTCTTTTTCATTGTTTCCCAGAATCCTGCAGATTCTGCACAGATATTTAGCAAGTATCAGCTTGCATATGACCACATTTCCAAAATGATTACTCATTTCATCTCACTTATTTGGTAACTCTTTTGAAAAGGAAAGAATATTTTACAGCCCATGGTTAATGATTAAGTGAGACAAACCCAGAAATGGCTGTACTTTTATAGAGCAAGCAATGATATCAAGGAGTTTCATCATGTAGAGTGGCTGGTAGAAAACTCCAAATGATTCTTAAACTGATATTTTCAACTTACTCAAAATTATTATTATTATTATTTTTTTTTTTGCATTTTAGAAAAGGATCTACAGTATATTCAGGGTCTCACTACTGGATCAGACTCATAGTGATCTGCCTGTTTACAGCTTCCCAAGAGCTGTGATTATAGGTGTATGCCACCATGCCCAGTCTTCAACTTACTCTTTATCTGAACTTTTTCAAAGAAACTTATAAGCCAACAAAGGTGTATATGTGAGTTTGGTGCTTCTTTCTCCCTGTGGTGGAGGTGAATAAGGAAAAGGCTAAAAAGAAACAGGAAGAAGAGAATATGCACCAAGAGAGAGAAAAGACAACAAAGTAATCTAGGAAAAGATAGGCTTTGTCTTTAGCTATGGGATGCTAAGAACCATCAGTGGTTTGCATTATTAGAATGTTCTGACTTCATATCCATGTGTCTTATTTAGCTGTTTTTTTTTTTTTTTGCCGAATCAGGGATTGAACTCATGCCCTAGTGCTTGCCAGGGAAGCACTGATTCTATTGAGCCATCTCCCCAGCCCCTAGTAGTTTTTTCTGTTTCAAGTAACAGAGGTGTGACTGAGACCAAGCAACAAAGGGAAGCTATTGGCTCACGTAACTGCAATAGTCATGGGTGAGTCAGGCACACTTGGATTCAGGGCCTCATTATGACCGGCCTTGCTTCTGGAAAAGTCTCTCAGTGCTTCTTGGTTTTGTTTACTGGGAGCCTTCACTGTGGCTCTCAAATGGGTCTCCTTTGTATGGTGGCAAAGGTGACCACTCAGAAGTTCCATGCTCACATTCTACCACTTTAGCAATCCTGACTGTTCAGCTAAGTCTTGGATTTACTTTAATCAGCTTAGTTTAGGATAACCAGTTACTACAGATCAACCTTTGAAGAAAGGGAATATGATCCTTCCTGGCTGTAAGTGGAGACAGTGGGTGCAATCCTTCTTACCTAGACAACACAAACTGAAAACTCAATGAAGGTGTTTTCTTTCATGAAAATCATGGAGCAAGTATTAAAATAAGGAATAAGAAGTCAAGGGCAAACACAAACACCAGATATCTACCATACTGTTTATGAAGCAGGATGACCTAATAGCGGAAAGTTACTTAAGAGTCTTCAGTTTGACCTCCTGTCCATTTACCAGTTGTTTTAGCTTCAGGTCATTTCTTAATCTCTCTGGGCCTATTTTTCCAGCTATAATTTCAGGCTAATAATATCCATTTTGCAATGCTATTGTACAAATCTACCTCATAGTATATTATAGAGACATGCATATAGTTTTTACATGGGCTCAGCACCACAATGGCAGGTTAAACATTTTTTCAGCATTTCTTGGGATCAGGACAGCTGTAGAAAGCACAAAGACGATACCAGGTAAGATGTTGCATGACCAGAACTAGGCTGCCAAACTGTGGCACACAGCCTCATTTTTTCCACTCTTTTTGTCTCCAGGCTTGGTCTTAACATTTGAACAGCACTGTTATCTCCAATTCTGTAACCCCTTCTCAATTCAACACCTCATTTGTTTCCACTGTATTGTATACACTTTTAGGATGAATGGTCCCACTTGCTCATCAAGACAATTATTTTCTGTATACTTGTTCATGATTTTGATGATTAAGTGAAACTACTACTTTCAGGTTTCCCTTTATAAGAATGATGTAACTTGAAAAGGGTCAAAGCCCAGTTATAATTTAAGATGGATCAGGAATTAAGAATATTAATTTCAGTTATTTTATTATCTATAAAGACTGAAACAAACAGAGGACTCAGGACTTTTAAGATGTTTTTGCAGAATTAGCCTCAAGTTGGGGAATAACACAGATAAGGAACAAATCTTTGTGACTAAGTTCCTTCATGTATAAAGTTGAGATAACAGTATTTGCTTTATAAAAATGTGATGATTAGATGATCATGTATATCTTGTTCCTACCTTGCAAATGTGTAAGTGCTTGATAAATATTAGCTGTTATTGTTGTTAAACATTACTACATTGGAAACCAATAGATTAGTGATCTTACTGGTCCTAGAGTAAGAGTTCTTTGCTTCTGACATAAGGGAAGTTTGAAGGATCTGGCCCATCTTATAGATGTAAAGCTGTGTGAAAGTGGGAATAGAAATCATCAGTCTTGCTCCCCCAACTTGCCCTTTCGTTGTTGGCTTGTGGGCTGGCTCTTCATGCCTGACAGAGTATGCCTGTGGGAAACACCCCATAGATCCAGTTTGCTCTTGGCTTTGGGCTCCACAAGGAGGGTCTTTGCCTACCTCTGGAGTTCATAAACCAAATCATGAGAAAAGAAATTAGCCAAAGTTCAACTGTATATCAAAGAAAGCCACGGAGCCAGAGAGCTCCCTGAGGACACTCACAGGCGCTTTGTCTGCAGCCAACCCATGGCCCTAATGCACGGATACGCCTGTCAGCCAAGAGCCAAAACCACAAAGTTCCACCAGCTCATTTAGCCTTGGCATTTTGGAGTACTAAGGGATCTGTTATTTGGGTTGTTGTTTCATTGTGAAGGGGAAAAGCAGAAATGCTCCTCCATCATCAGGACTGGTTTACTAAAATCACCACCACTCCCTCTACCCCACCCGGCCCCTGCTGTGAGAACAACTCTGTTGCCCTGTGTGACAAAATGGAACAATGCCAGTTTTCCCACTGCTGATTCCTGAGCTCTCTGTGGTCATTCTTTCCCACGAGCTGACTTGGATAGGCCAATTTCTACAGCCCAGTGTAGGAACAGTCCCATGACCAGTGTCATCAATCTGAGTCCCTCTTGATTGTTATCTCTTTAAAATGAGACAATCTTTATGGCAATAGCTTTTCAAATCTGCCCTAAAACCTATTATCTCAATCTACACAAACAAAAGGGCTCATAATTCTTTCCCCTGGGATTTGCTCATTTCTTTAAATGGTGCCCCCAAATTCAGTGCCTACAACTTCTCTCCATGAAAGTCAAAATGTTTGGAGTTCTAAAAAACATCTCAGGCTGGAAATGCAGGTAGAGGACTTCCCATAAGGGAATAGTGAAATTACAAATAGTAGCTTCTCATTTTGGAGAAGTTTATTTCACTTAAGTAAAAAAATGCATGTTGGGCATCCGTACGGCACCAGACACTGTGTTAGAACTTCTATCCAGGCAGTTAGTGTGACAGGAAAGCAGGCAGCATGTAACTACCAGAAGCCAGTGGTGGCGGGAGAGCCCACTTTTTCATGGTGGCTGACAAAAACATGAATAGAGTCATCCAGGTCAGGCTATGGGGAGCAAATTTGAAAAGTTCTAGGTACTACTACACTCTGTAAAATCTTACTGGGAACATATGAATTATGAATACTAAACAAATTATGAGCGAAGAAATGGTATCTGGTACTGTCACTATGTATCCAAGAATTCTGCTTGAATAGTCAAAATTATCTTTCACTGAGAGCTTTTATTCTTGGAAGTACAAAGTTTTGAAAAAATTTAATGTTTTAAAAATAAATTCATGTTTTTTGACAAGGAAGTGTAGTTTTTAAGAAGTGACTCATCTACAGCGGGGCAAAGGTCAGCATCCTGAACTTGGAGAGTGGCCAGGTTGGAGGCAGAGTGCAAAATCCCCATCTTTTGCATTTCCACCAGACCACCCTGCCACTTAATGAAACCAATGTCATGTCTTGGTTTTGTGCATTTGAAAACGGAAAGAAATGTGACAGGTCAGAATCTCAGATTCCATGGCTTTGTGATTACTTGCAAATCCACACGAAGCTCACATATCACTCTCATCTCACTTTGTCAGCATCTGAATTTGTTTGGTTGTCTTATGAGTGATGAAAACTTAAAAGCTATGTTGATATGTCCAGCATGTGGAAAACCACTCCCAGATTCTCTCAGCTCCCACAGGGTCACAGGCCCGTGTACACGTCTCACACACCCAGACCCACTGGTCCACTTGTGCACACATTTGACAGCACTAGACACACATTTACACAACAGTGTATTGTGTGCTGATTCGATGGCAAGCCGTGGGCTAAGCTCTCAAGACACTGGCCAAGAAGAGATGGAATCCAACCCGTCCTTAGACCACAGGAAAATACTTCCAACCACAGAGCTGGCTGCAAAATATTCTTTTTGTAGGAAACAAAATGTTTCCAGCCCTGAGGTTTTTTTTTTTTTTTTTTTTTTTTTTTTTTTTTTTTTTTTTTTTTTTTTTTTTTTTTTTTTTTTTTTTTTTTTTTTTTTTTTTTTTTTTTTTTTTTTTTTTTTTTTTTTTTTTTTTTTTTTTTTTTGGTCTTTTCACTGTTATTGAGTAGGAAAGGCAAATGTTTAAGCAAGAGGCCAAGTAAACATCCAAGGAAACCAAAGCCGGCTTCTCTTTGCTGGACAGTGGAACACACAGTGAAGGAGCAGCTGGAGCAGCCCTGGGCCTTTGGGGGCAGCCAGCCACCAATTCTTCATGTTCATGGCCTCAGTGTAATCCTCCTTCACTGTAGTTCCTTACTGATTAAGCAGACTTAGACAAGTCACTTTAGTTTTTAAAATTTTGTGTCAAATACAAATAGTAAATGTAAATATCATAGATTAATAAAAGATAAATGGGACATATGTAAAAGTTACATAATGCTCAGCATACTGTAGGCATTCACAATATAGGGTTTATTAAGGTTGGTTGAATAACTCTTATAGGGGAGTACAGAACTATTTTCATGGATTGAGAGAGCCTAAAGATTCCTTAGAACTTAGCACTACAGCCCCATAATTTATAAATGGGCAAAACAATCCTAGATTCAAGAGTCTGATGAAATCATCTAGGGAGCAGCAGGCTGAGAGGGGCCAAGACCCTACAGACTGGATGCAAGGAGTAAAGAGAGGTAAAACCATTCCCATCACAAGCATACACATCCTGCCAGCTGGCAGATCCCATATTTCAGGTGCCTAAGAAAGGCCCCATATAGGAATGCAGCTTTGTTGTCCCATTTCTAAAGCTGCTGGTTTGGAATATGAAGTTGTAAAAATTTATTTATTCATTTGGAACAAGGTCTTACTATGCAGCTTGCACTGGTAGTGATCCTTCTGTCTCAGCCTCCCCAGCACTGGGATTACAGGCATGTGCCACCACACCAAGTCTCAAGGCTGGCACAAAATGGTACCAGAGATCGAACTCAGGACCTTGTGCTTGTAAGGCAGGTGCTTAGACTGCCAAGCTATCTCCCCAGTCCTGGAATATGAATTTTTAACAAGCAGTACAGGTGGATTCCAAGAGATGTTCCCCTGACTAGCTTCCAAGAAACATCGCAAGAGGAATAATTAAGCAGAGTGCTAGGATTGTATCCTATAGTTCAGTACAAATGAACTATATGGAAAGTTTTGAAAGATAATGAAGAATATTATCATTGCACAAAACATTAAAGAAGGCAGAGCATGGCATGACTTTTTCTTCATAGCACCAGAAAATGTAAGCATCTTTTGAATCATTTATCTCTTACAGAACAGGAACCCATGACTCAGCGTCATTCACCTAAGATCATATATCTCCTTAGAGGCACAGCAAGAATTTAATTCCAAAATATCATTATTTTTTTGACAATGGAAACATTTTTTTCTTGGTATCTCAAGATGAAGGGAGTGGTTTATGTATGTAAATTATATTCTAAAATCCATGAATTAGTCTTAATCTCTGAAAGAAAAGAAAGTCATCCAAGCCTTTTAGATGAAATCAAATGTAAAAGTCCTTCCATATATTTCTGGGACTATGATTCATTTCATGGGGTCCCTTGAAGGCTAGTGAGAGAAAGCTGGTCAGAGCAAAGAACAATGTCATAGTGCGGGATGGTTCAGAGACACCAGGAACTGTAGCTATATTTGTGTATATCACTTTATTCCTTTTCATTAAAATTATATTCTTTTATTAAAAGAAAATACTTGGCCTCAAGGTCTTTAAAGTTTCATGCATCAACAAATAATCACATAAATATTTTGGTGAGTGACTACTATGTAAAAGAATTTGGGAACTTTCTAGACACAACCCAAACAAATATGCTCTTAGATTTAAGTCATTTTCAAAAGGATGGGGTTTCTATTGTTTCCTGCATTGATGGAACATGTAAAAAAATCTCTTAGCAACTTCTGGAAATTTTTCCCCACAGATTAGAAGCAATTATTTTGTACCTCTTGGTCCAGTGCTAAAGGATCTGAATAGGCACACAAATAGAGCTCTTCCACTCTTGCCTTTCTCTAATGAATACTTTAAGACAGCAACAATCTGCATACTCCAACAGAGTTCCTTCTGAAAGGTGCTATGAAATGTTAACTCACAGCACAGCATAAGCCATGGTCTTCTTGAAGAGAGCCAATAGTGTATTCTGCAGTTGTATGAATCTCAGAAAGCTCTGATTCATTATGTTAGCAAGAGTGGACTTAGAAAAGATTTATTATGATTTATGTCAACCTAACCATCATTACTATTGGCCAAATATGGTTTAAAGAAGTTTATAGAGGTCTTCTCATAGAATCTGAGATGGCTTCTGAATTACAGTCCAAATGCACCACGAATTACTTAACAATCCTTTCTTTTCTGGACAGCCTTTGGAGCTGTTCTGCCTCATGGCATCAGGGCATTCAAAGAAGGCCACCATTTCTTGTATGACACTAATGATTGGGAACCTGCTCTGCTATCAACAAAGGAGGGGCAGCATTTGGATGTGTGCATGCGGATCCTGGAACATTTCAACACAACTTTTTTAGAGGAGGTTCTGTTGGTTTCAAACCCCTAACCTCACAAGACACTATTTCCAGTCATTAAAATGTTTCCCGAACTTAAATACATCTGGAAAGTTTTGGAAAATCCTACAGGAAGGATACTGGGCCAAAAGAATGCCTTTTCTCAGACCATTCAGGAAGCAGAGCAGGAAATGCTGCCACCCAAGACAGTTCAGCATAGGGGCCCAGCTCTCAAGGCTAGAGAACCAGGGAAGACACAGAATTTCTGTGGGGAACAGGGTCAGAGAAGTTCAGATCTAGGGTCTTACATTAACCATGAGCCAGCCAGACAGCTTATGTAGACTTATATTACTCAAGATCTATTAGAAAAATAGGACTCATCCTAGGATGTTTAAGAGAGAGCATTTAATTTTGGCAACTAGTTCCAAATGTATTGGTAGAACTGAAAGGAAAATAGAGGACAGTGAGACAACCTAGAATTTAGTAACTAGAAGCTACTGCATCACCTCATATCTCCATTTTGGCCCTCATTTCTTTGTATCCTACTTCTAATCCTCCAAATCCTTATGATCAACCCCTGCTGAAAGGAGCTTTATAAAGTACAAATCTGAAGGCATGCTTTGCTGGGTGTCTCCAGAGTGGCTTCTGAGAGCCTGCATGGTCAAGCCTGTCTGTCCTTTCTTTGATTGCTTTACTTTCAACTGTAGGCCCCACCTTTCCTCCCACCCTTATTGATTGCATAGTCTCTATCCTCCTGTTATTGCATCTCTTTTCTCTCCCAGAGATAAAATACCCAATCCCCAAAGTCAAAAGAGGAAAGGTTGATTTAGCTCATAGTTTGAAGAGGCTTCAGTCCATAATCGGCTGGCTCGAAGGCAGGATGGCAAATGGTGGAGGGGCAGTGGTGCATAACAGTAGAAGAAAGCAAAAGTAACAAGAGTAAAAGAGAGAGTCAAGCTCTTTCTGTCCTATATTGTATCCAGACTGCTGGGATTAGGGTGATGCCAATCTAATCGTGTACTGATCCAGCAACCACTGATGCCTACTCCTGGCACCTTAACCCCAGCGTTACACTATAAGTCAATCACAGACTTCACATTCAGCCACCTCTGAAAAAATCCGATGGCTGCACAAGTCTTTGAGGGGACATCTAGACACAAACCATAACACCTGCACAGAGAACCAATTATAGCAGCTGTGTCATCACAGCCCTGACTCATACGGCATCCTTAGCCTCTTATTCTATCTACAAATATCCACATACCTTTTTAATTTTTTCAGAAACACCAGAATTTCCTCTGAATCTTTCTCTGACCATCCCCTTCTGCTAAGAGTTCAGCCAGTCATCTCTGATGACCACACTGTACTCTTTACAGCTCCCTCAATATCTCCAAGTGTACTACTTGCACATCTGATCCCTTCTCCTAGGTACTCTATTTTACTAGGGTAGTTCTTCAGGTAGGACATTGGGTTTTATTTGCCTTCATGTTCCCAGTGTTTGGTGCATATATCTTCCAGGAAAATATTTAAAGGAATATAAAGGAAGGAGGAATGAAAGAAAAAGTGCAGCACCAGACACAAAGAGCACTTAATGGTGGTATCTAAAGGAAGACAGAAGAGTTAGAAGAGGACTTATGTTCAAGGTGAGAGCAGGAACAAAGCATTATTATTATGATGTGGTAGTCTGTATCAAGACTTGCTGCTCAAAATTTTAAGCACATGGTTCAGTTATCTCCTTAAGTTCCTATTCATTAATATTGTTACAATGGCAATAAGTCTGCAATACATGCTTTTTGGAAAGACATTTTAAAAGTGTAGCATATACTTTTCTTAACTAAGGAAAAATATTAGATGTTTTTTGGAGATTTTTAAAAAAGTGATCAAAAAAAAAAAAAAAGTGATCAAGGCTTACTCATTCAACTCCTCTAAGTGTTCTTTGAAAATACTTGGCCCTGGGACAACTCCAATCATGAAGCAAAATCGGTTATGCAGAAGGCTCTTAGAGCGTTAGTCTAGATGACAATTATAGACCTGTCCTCAGAAGGAGTCTCTTTTTCAATTTAGTGGAATCAAATGCTGAGAGAATCTTAGCAGAGCTCCTCATAGGGCTCTTGAAACCAAGTCTATGTTGAAAAGGGTGGAGGATGGTATGAAAAGGCTGGGACCAGAGTAGAGTCACAAATAGGAATTAGCCTTATAAAGAATAGTCTCATATTCTCAAGTAGGTCATCAGGGGAGGACAGAGTATATGCAAAGAATATTGTATACACTGCTAGAAATAAGAGAGAATAGCTGTTTAAAGGTCAGAGAATATGGTGAATCTACTAAAAACCTTTTGGTTTTAAGAACTAGGAAAAACAACTGCAACAAAAATAAAATTCAAAGATGTACCAGAGTTTTCCCATTTTATAAGCACTGATAATACTTTCAGAGATGAGAAAACTCAAAAGAGATTTAAAGAAAAACCATGCAACTGATTACTATGTGAGCAAATGACTTGCAAGGCAAAAGTGAAGACGTGGACATCATTTTCAGGGACTCCTATATGTTCCATGAAGAAAAGCATACATCCACAGGGCACTCCATGACAACTTGGGGTCCTTCTAGTCCTCACTAGAATAGAATCTGGACAGAAAAGCACAGACTGCCCCCACTGTGGACAAGACTCCACAGAGACTCACTCTTTCTTTCTTCTTTCTTTCTTTCTTTCTTTCTTTCTTTCTTTCTTTCTTTCTTTCTTTCTTTCTTTCTTTCTTTCTTTCTTTCTTTCTTTTCTTCCTTCCTTCCTTCCTTCCTTCCTTCCTTCCTTCCTTCCTTCCTTCCTTCCTTCCTCTCTCTCTCTCTATATATATATCTCTATCTATCTATCATCTATCTATCTATCTATCTATCTATCTATCTATCTATCTATCTATCTATCTATCTATCTATCTATCTAGTACAGGGTCTATAGGACCTCACTACACAGACTGGATTCCCAGTGATCCTCCTGTTTTCAGCCTTCCAAATGCTGGGATTATAGGCACACACCACCACGCCTAGTCTCATTTACCAACACAGCATGATGGAGTAAGGGGTGTGTGGCAGGGCATGCTGGGGATCAAACTCTGGTCCCTAGTCCACTGAGCTATCTGGCTGGCCCTCACAGAAACTCTTTTTTGTCAACAAACAGCAGACCATTAAAATCAGTCCCTGACTTGAAAAGAATGGTGGCTTGAAAGTGCAGAGTTCACAAACTGAGAGGGGAAGAGCTGGGACTTCCCCTGACTAAATAGTGAGACTCAGGAGACAGTGTCTGGTGGAGTTTGTTCTTTCTCAAAAATGTTCTGTCACCATACAAAGCCACACAATTATGGAAAATAAGTAATGATTATTTAGCAGAGATCGAAATATCTGGTCTCTCAAAACAAAGGATCCTTCTGCTCTTTGAAGGAAACATCCCACTTAGTGTAACTACTGAAGTGCCCACCTCACAGAGGTTGAAAGGAGAAATTAATTCCAAGCAGTATGCATGAATAACTTTACATTAACATGGGACTCAGTGTCAGATAAAGGTTAAGAATTCAGGGATATAGAGTGTGGAGTACAAGTATGTGACTGGGGTGAGGTAGAGGGCAGAAGAGAAGGAGATTCCAGCTCTGCCCTCTTAGAGCTATGTAATTTAGAGTAAAATTAGGATGCTTTATAAACTTCAATGGAAACATTTATAAGATCTACCCAGAAATACCTACTTTGCTTGGTACTTGTGAAGCTTGAACAAGAAAATGCCCACAAGGCTCTTAGAGTAGCTGATAAAAGGAACTCTTAGTACATGGTTGAGCAGACAAAGCAAAAAAACTAGAAAGTCAGCCTTAGTGGATTGTTCCCCACTGAGGGTCTCTTTCTGGAAGTTTTCTTTGTTTTTTTTTTTTTTTTTTTTTGGCAGAACCAGGGATTGAACTCAGACCCTTGCACTTGCCAGGGAAGCCATCTCCCCAGCCCCGACTTTCTTTTCTGAAGTTGGCGGAGCTTAAAAATCCTGGCCTATTAGACACAGACCCTGTGTGAACTGCATATGTTGCAGGGTAATAATCAGCTTCTCTTCTGGATGGTTAACAACCTAAGTCTGAAGATCAAAAATTGGAGAAATGGAAGGGCTGCAAGGTCAGCCAACATTTTGGCCCTAGCCTTTCAAGGTTAGTGAAGACTCAGGACATAGGAGAACCTGTACTGTAATATCATGTAACTCAGTTGTGCCCAAAATTTTCTGATCAAGGAGATTATGGGGCCACAGAGGAAAGTGATCGATGATGTAGAGTGTGCCTAAGGAGCATCACATGGAGAGAAAACATTCTCTCAGGCTTTCATAGAGAGCAAATCGGTCAAGCAATGACCATGACTCATCCACAAGGCTGACACTAGCAAAGGATCTACAAAGTGTGGTATAGGGTTACAGGATAAATCCTGAGGGTATGTGACTGACCTTATCAGATACAAAAGTTATATTTGTTGTTATGTAGGTCTCACCTTATCTTCATCTTAACCATTCAGCAGTAAAATATAAAATGAGGTTTATAAAGTAAATCTATATTAATATGCTGAGCTGTGAAAGGCTCAAGTCAATAATTTCTGCGGATAACTCACTACTATTATGGAATGCTGGACTGTGTTGGATTGTTTTGCTGAATTACACACCTGTAGTTTTAGATGCCAATGGAATACCCATCTCTGACAGGACTAAACAAAAAAAAAAGGGGGGATACAAAGGAAGAACCATTCTGTGTTTGTATAAACAGTACAGTTAGGATAAATATGCAGTACTTTTGCATAATTCTATGAGAAGAAAGATTTGCACTAATAGTGTTTGGACAGTATATCCTGTCTGCTTCTTGTACTATGGATAACCACTAGGAAGATAAAAATGTAAAAAGTATTAATTATTGAAACTGTACTATAATTCAGCTTTTAAAAAAAGATAGGTATGTAGCTACATTCTCTTAATTCATTGATTAGAGGCATCTGCTCTAATAGTATTTGTACATAGAGTATCATGTATACACCTTGTATAACAAAAAGCCACTACGAAAACAATGTGCAATGTATTAATTGTTGAATCTGTCCTACTAATTTGATTTGAAACTGTCTCATTGCTACTTGTTCTTCAATAAAATAAAATTAAAATATATATATATATATATAACAACACCTGTAAGCCAGTAATTTGGTTGGGTTTGGAGACATTTTGGTTCAGAATTTCCCTTCTAAAAGTCATCAAATGAAGTGAAAACAGAAATAGGTTAGGAATGGGGAGATATGAACTGCAGTTGCATTGCTTCTGTTCATTAGTTGTGTGAATAAATCATTAACCCTAAATGATTACCCTTATCCTGAGAGGGTTATAACAGCACTGGGGTGACACATGTGAGAATCACCCAAAGTCCCTGCAAAAGCTGCAGATCTGAGCTTACAGGTCCATCCTTGGTGAATTTATCACTGAGGACACTGCCTGGAATCTTCTAGCTATGAAGATCTCTAGAAGAAACCTCCAATGGGCAACCGTCACATTCTAAATGCTTTTGTTATGGCTGGGTCATTTGTAGATCAGTTCACAGTATGCAGATAGTAAACCCCTTTTTTCATTTTTCTTTACCCATCCAACAACTTGTCCCCACTTTCTTTTCACTCACGACTAAAGAACCAAGGCTAAAATACAGCATCTTGTCCAGCCTCCTTCCTTAAATGTGCCAAATACATTTCAGCATCCTTGACTCTCGGGCCATTGCTGTGTCCAAGAGATCCTGTAGCTGTTTCCTACACTGTTTCTCAAACTTCAAACATTTTTCTTTCCAGCCAGACAAATGGGTCTTCAGTTTGGTTCCAAAGCCCTGTGTCTCTTTCACTTCCTGCAACAGCTTAGATTTCTCTAAAAATATATCATGCAGGTATTTGGCCCGGTTTATTTGGCAAGTTAGAGCTAGGAGGTGACTGCAAAGGGGATTTAGAACCAAACAGTATGTAAAAATTAAACTAGTCAGCATTGGAGAAGAATGACAGAGGTGATAAAACACTGGTAAAACGAGTAGCTCCTGGGGAAGTCACCTTTCACTCTGTGACAGGACCCACATTTGGCCCCACATAGTTGGAAACCATATTTCTCAAGGAGATAAATAAAAACATGAAACGTCTGCCACAAAAGTCCATTTACTTTAAATATATTCTATTCATACATATAATCTTTATCCACAAATATACCCTTCCTTCCTTTTTTTGATGTTAAAGGGCCTTTTGCTTTGGAAATGGAGGTAATAATTAATTCTACAATTATACTTGATAAAGATGTTTTTATTTCTATTTAAGCTTTATTGTAGGACCATAGTCCATCACAGCTGAAACCTTGGAAAGAGGGAACCTCACCGAGAGCACACGCAGTCACAGCTGCATAGTTTCAATTGGTGTTGGCCAGTGAACCTCTAAAAAAGAAAGCACTCTCTCCTGGAATCCAAGCAGAAATAGGGATTTCTTAGCAATATGACTTCTTTTCAAATCACTGAATTTGTTTGTTTGTTTTGTATGTATAGGAAAGATACAGATATTGTTATTTCGACTGTGATAATGGGAACAGGAGGTCCCTGTGCTGTCCTTTTTCCCAGGGGTCTGTCCTTATGCCTTGGGAGTACCGACCCTCAGCCTTCACTTGTAGTTACTACATACTACCACATAGGATTGCCTCAGTTTTTTTTTTTTTCCTTTTTAACTTGATGTATTTGGTACAGGGTCTCGCTACACAGCTGAGACTCTTAGGGATCCTGTTGTTTCAGCCTCCCCAGGGCTGGGATTACAGGTGTGTGTGCCACCACTCCCATTTTCAAAAATATGATAACTACAAAGCTCTCTCTGTAGGCCTAGGGTGGGGCCCTGCATGGCATAAGGTACTGTGGATTAAACACACGTCTTTGAGCTTTTCAGGCAGATTCTTTGACTGCTGAGCTATCTCTCTGGCTCTGCCTCAGCTCTTAATGTTTTCTGGGTGACTTAAAGAAAGAATCACTGTAGACCCACCACTTTTTCAGTCTGTTTAGTACCCATTAGAGTGCTTCTGATGAAAGAGTGTGGGCAGGGGCTTAAATTTCTAACTTAGGCAGCTCTAAAAAGGGAGAGAACATTTATGCCCAAGTCATACTTGACTGGGATTCTATGTTCCCTTTGCTATTGCTGCAGATATGATTAAGAAAAATTCTGTCCTGCCTCTACAGCACAGCCCAACTTTCCTCTGGTTGGATCCAATTATTTAAAAAAGTCTCTGTGCTGATAAACTGCACATGAGCTGAGGTAGCAAAACAGGAAAACACGATCTGAAAGCGTTCTGCCAAGCAAGAGATTCACATGTGAATCAGGGTACCCAGGCCTGACTCCCCTCTGGAGGAATCTAGGAATACAGAGACGTGCTACTATAGGCAAATGGCATTAGTTGACATGGGCATTCTGTCCCAAATCTACCTCTTAGCCTATCAGAGAAAACTTTTATCATTTTTTTTCCCCCTCTGGTTATTCTGTCTTCCATTAAGCCTTCTCAGCAACAGGGAGAAGTCAAGACTCATGGAAGAGGGCAACAAAGACTTCTGTTGCTGTGGTCCCTATGTCCTCCTGCCACCTCTGTTTTTAAAAGCAGTTGCAGGACCCTCTGTCTGCAGGTCTCTGTCCACGTTTGAGGCTCACTTTTGGTTATCCAAAGGAGTTTCTGCTAGGAGTCTAGAGGAAGCCTTTTTCCTGTTCTCCCAAAGATCCTTGACTGGTTCTCAAAAAACAAAACAAAACAAAAAAAACCCCTATATTTTAGTATTGTGATTGTATTTCTATATGGTACATTTCTTTTTTTAAATGTATTTAGTATAGGATCTACAGGGTCTCACTACACAGATCGTACTTGTAGTGATCCTTTCTACTTTTCAGCCACCCAAGCACTGGGATTACAGGTGGACCAATACACCCAGTCTAAATCACCACCTCAGTGAGCCCAGGGGGAGCTGGGAATCGAACCCAGGCTGTTGCTCTCTGCCTAAGCAGGTGCTTTAATATGCTGAGCTCTCTGGCCAGCTCTGGTATTTCCACATGGTTAACATCAAGGTTTGATGTTAACCTTGATGTTAATCTTTTAAAGCAACAGTTACTAATATTTTTAAGGAACTGTTAAGCTGCAAAATTCAATTTGATGCAAATCAGTATTATGTCTTGTTTTCTCAAGACTGGATTCACATATAGACACATGGGGTTCATTTCTCTCTCCTTTTCTTTCTCATTCCAGTAAATGTATCTATCAAATACATTTAAATGTCAAGCATTGTCTTTAGCTGTGAGACTATATGAATAAATTTCATGATAGACTTCAAAGGACTCATAATTCAGAACTTAACAGTATCAGCATTAAATGTAAAAAATGGACTGTGAGAGGATACTTTGGTCGCCATAAAGGAAACACTGAGTAATTCCAAGATGCAAAATTTGGGACTCTGAGGGAAGCCCTGGATCCAAGTCAGGACCAGGAACTTGAGTAACAGTACCAGTGCTGCCAACAGCTCGCTGGCTCATCCCTCAAGTGTTTTGTAACTTCGGGGTCCTTCTAAAGAAAAGATGAAAATATTATTATAAAGTCCATTTAAACAAACTTTCCATACAAAGAAATCACCTCCTTCCCATTTGTTGAAATAAGAGAGCCATAATATTTATTTCATCAAGAGAGTGTGAGGCTTAGTCAGGATTAATTTATTTTGTTACTCCTTCCAGGGCACTTCAAAATTTATAATAGCCCATATCTGGACTGTAGGAACAGACTTTATGAGAATTTGAAGAGAAACAGTCGGAATGTTTCAGGAGGATTTCCCTCATCCTTTCAAGTACAGCCATCTGCCCTCAGCCTTTCCAGCCCCTCTCCACAGGGCACCTGGTTATTGCAACAGCTTCCCAAATGCAGATGTCAACCAATCTCTCTGCAAGCTGCTGCCCTTTAGATCCCCAGACCTTCCTGGGGGGGGGGGGGGGCGACTGCAATTCCTCTGTGCTCACTTAGTTCATGATGCCAGATAGCACACACTGTGTACAAATAACTAATGAGCACCGGCTACTTTCCTCATCCTTTGACTCTGCGGTGTTGTCGTGTATGGAAAGGGCACACAAGGCTGATTAAGTGCACAAACTTCTGTTCTGATTCCAAGGCCAACCCTCACCTGCCCCCTCCCACTCCCGCACGTGGCTGCTGTCCTGTCTTTCTTCTGTGCTATTCCCTGGGCTTTATCTACTCTTCTAACCAACCCACTTACAACTTACATCTGGGTTCCCAAACTTGGTACATTAGAATTACCTGGGCCAGCCTTCTGTTTGCATTTTTAAAAAATTATTTATTATTTATTTATTTGATACAGGGTCTTGCTATGCAGTTCAGACTTGAAGTGATCCTCCCGTCTCAGCCTCCCCAGTGCTGGGATTACAGGCATGTGCCACCATGCCTGCTTGGTGGCTGGAATGGCATGTGGTACCAGAGATTGAACTTGGGTCTTTGTGCTTGCTAGGCAGGTGCTTAGACTGCTGAACTATATCCCCAGCCCTGTTGTTTGTTTTTTGAGATAGGGTCTCACTCAGTAGTCCAGGCTGGCTTTGCACTCACTATGTAGCCCAAGCTGGCCTTCAGCTTGCAGTGATCCTCCTGCCTCATCCTCCCGAGTGCTGGGATTACAGGCATGTCACTAGCTTTACAACTAATAAACACTGGTGCCCAGCACTCCTTCCAATTTGCACCTCAGTATAGATCTTTATTTAATTGGTAATAGTAGGACACAGCCACTGGCACTCTGGAAATGCTCCTGTAATAAGTCTGAAGGCAGCCAGGCTTGAGTAGCATTGGTTCAGGGTCAGGCTCCACCCTCTTGAAACCATACTCAATGTGACTGTAATGATTTCACCTTCCTTTGGATTGACAGCAAGCTCTGTTTCCGACCATTCACTGACAGTACCGTGTTAATTCTACTCTAAGAATGTGACTTGGGCAAAAAAGACAAAGCAGGATTGAAGCAGAGTAGGAAGAGTACATAAAAGTCAAAAGGGGAGAAAAAGTTAAATTAGTCCAATGAAAATGTTCCTGGCTTCTTGAGAGGCTCTTTTTTTTTTTTTTTTTTTTCAAACACTGAAGCAGAATAAACAAGGGGATTAACTTGGCTTGTGCCCTGATAAGGCGATTGCTTTCTTAGTTATATATTTTACAGAGTTTCCAGGGTGTAAGGAAAATAACCAGCCATGGAAGACTCCTTCCCTTGAGCTATGCTGTTCAGCCCTTGGGTTAATTGGAGACTACTCGGCTTAACATGACCCTTTTTAGTGTTGCAAACCCAGATTAAGCCACATATTCAAGAGCTTTGGTAGAGAGTACAATGTCATTGAAGTAGGATCAAGCATAATTCTCATCCCATAATCCTGATCTCTTGTGGTAAAGGACTATTCTTGTGGACAGAAAAATACAAAAAACAAAAAATCAATAACAAAAACCTATACCATACCAGTACCCTTCCCAAGTAGTTGGTGTCTCAGGGGTATGGTCATTCTAGAAGGTTCTTCCACTAAGTAGTATTATAAGAAAGTATCATTTGGTACAATTAGTCAAAGAGTAGCTTTAATGTACCTTTTCCTGCATATATCACCAAAAAAGGCTTATCTTCATATGGTTTTTATTCTTTGTCATGAAGTAAGACCACAGTAAGTCATTAAGTATGGCCTCTGCTAAGGCATCAGAAGGTCATCAGATAGATATTTTCTATGTCAAGCTGTAGCTTAGTTATTAGGTAAAAAATTGAACAACTAGTCCCCCAAAACCTGCTTATTTCCATACAATAGTTAAATGTATGTCCTTTTGGATGGGTTGGCTATTTTACTACTGGCCATACTTTATATCATTGTAAGTCATTGTTTGAAAACATTATTCAAAGGCATTTCTAGAGAATGATTAAGTAATGATAGCAACAAGGTGTCCTCTGTAGTTTAAGATAACATCACTGACCCATCCAACAGGATGTCGGTTGATAGCCTGTCGCTGGTCAACCCACACTTTGCTCCTCATTCTTCTTGTGGCCAGTGACCTGCATCTGACCTCATCAACAAAGTGCCAAAGACCACCAAAATTCTGCAATTCTTAAAGAGAGGAAGAAGAGTAGCATTTGTCCTCCCAGTTCTATCCTACTGACACTGCCAAAGCTAAGTTACTACAAGAAAAAAATGTGCCTGTAAGTTTTTCTTAAAATCTTGACTGAGCTTAGTAAAACAAGAAGCTGGGAGCCTTGATCCATGACAACACATACAAGGGGCCAAATGACATATTAATGTATGGCAGTAAGAGTGCCATTTAAAATCTAAAGCTGGGATAAATTATAAGTTTTCAAGAAGTGAGGCCAAAGAACCATGAAAATGAATGCATCACCACTGATTTACAGCAAGCTTTGCTTCCTCTAGTAAGAGTTTTCTAATAGGACTGCTTGACCAGCATCACAATCTCCCAGACAGCTGCAGTTATTCATCCTGCCTTACCATCCAGGGTACAACTCAAAGGCCACTAGGTTCTTGGGAAATATTTCTGGATGTTTACCACCAAGGAGAGAAGTAATGGGCTGAGAACCCAGGATACCTGAATCATCAGGCAAAAGGTATCACTGAGGTAATGAGCACGCCAGGGCCTGAAGATGAGAATGCCTTCCCGGACAGAAACAAGCTGTTCTAGCTTTTCAGGGCCCATTACAAAGCAGGAATGTTATTTACAGAGTCCTGAGAAAACCAACATGAATCCTCTGGTCTGAAACCCAGGTCATTTGTACAGTTATGTCTGGAACAGGCCAAGGCTCATCCTATTTTTTAAATAATTCTTGCCTCCTGGAGCTAACTTACCTAACGCAGGTAGAGGCAACAATACCCTGCCCTCATCTTTCCTGGGAAAGGACCACCAGTGGGATAGTTCAAGTGTTTTTAATAAATTCAATCTGTCATATATTTAGCAAGATGAGTAAATCTGGTGCCCCATCCAAAACATAAGCATATTCACCTTGTCTTTGTCTTTTCCTTGCTTGCAGGAAAGGACCTGATTGCATCTGGTCATATAAGGTTAAAGTAAGACATTAGAGAAAAAGAGTCCCTGATTATGAAAGAGGTCAGACTATGGTGTTCCTTTCTCTGGAGTGGAGAGGTAAGATCTAGAAAGGGTTAGACAGTATGCCCTCTTGGGTGGAAGTATACTTCCCTGGATTTTCGTTTGGGCCCCTGGATAGAAACAATAAACAAGGGATGCTGACGAAGTCATCATTCTTTTGGAAATCTCTCTGGTACCATTCTATGCTAACATAAAAGTACTCAGAATCTGGGGAATCATTTATCCACTTAGCACGTTTCATTTAGCCTAATGTTTTCAAAACATACATACATTAAAAGTCATGATCACTATTTACTTTATATACATTATTGTGAAAGGAGAAATGGAGAATTTGAAATCCCTAGAGGCATGGTCCTTGGTCATTCAGTTTCTCAGTGGACTCTATTCTTATATAGTGCAACTGGTCCCCTATTGTATTATAAATGCTAATGGGGCAGACTGGTTTTCTTTATACTTCCTTTGGCAGTGCCAGCCCAGAAAGGACATGTGGCCTACATTCACCGGAGATGCTCTGATCTCTAAGTATATCCTTTCGCCTAGATGGAACATGGTCGGGGCATTCACCTGTCTTTTTTCTGAATCAAGGTACTGGAGGATCAGTCGGGTGTTCACACTGTGACTCCAGGTGTTTCCTAGTGCAGCGATCACACAGCTGGATCCAGAAGCACCTGCAATGAGAAATCCCATGTTTAGAGATGCCTTTTCTTGTGACTGCAATGCACACAAATAATGTCCACTTACTACCCATTGCTTGGTTGGTTCATCACCCCAAACATTGATGAATTAGAATGGGAAGAGATGGTGAAGGAACATGAGACAAGAGATAAAAGCCAGCATGGAGTTCCTTTAGCTTCAGTGAAAGTAACTACTGCTGGGCTAACCAACAGTCAGAAGTCAAAGAGGGAGCTTGGAGCCATTGCTAATAATAATCATGTCCCTCAATATTTATAGCAGAGGCGATGGAATACCCATCTCTGACAAAACTAAACAAAAAAGGGGATATAAATGAAGGACCATTTTGTATCTATATATACAAAATAGGATAGATGTACAGCTGCTTTCTCTTAATTCAATGAGAAGAAAGATTTGTACTAAGAGTGTTTGGACAGGATATCACGTCTGCATCTTATACTATGAATAACCACTATGAAGACAATAATATGCAATGTATTAATTATTGAAACTGTCTAAATAATTGGCTTTGAAATTGCCTCATTGCTATTTGTTTCTCAATAAAATTAATAATAATAAAAAACTATAGCAGAAAGCTACTTTATAGGATAGAAGCCAGTTATGAAAGTCTTAGTTTAATCATGCCAGCTTTTTTTTTTTAGCTTGATAAATTTTTCTTACTGATATAGGAAAAAATGGTGGCATACACATAAAATTACATTAACACCCCCCCCCACACACACTCTCCATATACACATATATCCAGAAAGGGAATCTGGAAAAGATCTCAAGTTTTACAATTAGTATGTTTTATTTCATTTTTTTTTTTTTTTATGTTTTTAGTAGAGGGTCTAAAGGGTCTCACTACATAGATCAGACTCCTAGTGATCCTCCTGCTTTCAGTCTCCCAAGTGCTGGGATTATAGGTATGCCACTATGCCCAGTCTCAAACACCCCAGGAGCAGGGCAGCCTGGCACTTCAGTCTGCTGAGCTATCTGGCTGGCCCCTAATTAGTCTATTTTAGGCATTCCTATTCCAGGAGAAACATTTTTTTTTACTTTCAAAGACTTTCCAGTAAGAGGCAAGATCTGAAATAAACTTCCTCTGAGTTCCTAGTCTATTCTAAGCTGCATTTCAGTGACAATCTTACATCCCCAAAGCTTCACCTCTTAACATTACTGGTGCAAAAATACTCCTGCCCCGCCTCCTACTTCCTCCATAGAGCCAAGCTTCTGAGTCCTACCCTTGAGAATTCAAGTTTCATTCGCATGTCTGGTGTATCCTGAGATTGCCTCCTACCTCTGAAGCTTGCCTTGGCTCTGGGCCATCTCAGGAATTCTAGCCTTAGGGAGGCCCTGTTGGATTCTTTCTTTTGTCTGTCTTCAAGATACCATTTTCCCTCCTCAGGAGGAGACTGAGGATAGAGAGACAAGTCCAAAGAATGAGCTAAAAACCAAATGAAGGCTTGAATTTCTCATTTGTTTTTCTTTTTCTGCATCGTCTGATTTGTACCTTGCAGTGTGGAATAGGCACCAGTCCTCTTTTCCAGGCCACCTCCTTGAGGGTGGTCTACAGATCGCACATGGCTTAAGCTTTTGGGTGCAAACATTGCCACAAGTAAACACTGTGCAGTAGTTCTTAAAAGGAGGTGACTTTGTTGGCAATGTCTAACTTGGAGTGTTATTTGCCTCCAAGGAATGTTACTAAGTGTCTGATTATATACAGAACAAGACACAGAATTATGCAGTCCAAATATAACAACGCTACGCTGAGAGATACCTGGGTTAGACATCTGGGTTAGATAAGACTAAAAATATTTTTTTCTAGTTCAAGTAGGTCCAGGCATGAAATAGATGGAAATCAGTAAAATTGGTCATTTCAGCTTGCAGGAGAATTTAGATAGGAAAGAACAAAGTTTGGGGTAACCTTGGTTCAGCATGTGCACAACTCAATGCATGTACAAATTAATGTGAAATCAAGTCATCTAGACCATGTTTATATGACTATCCTACCCCCCTACTTAAAAACCTCAGTAGTATTCCATGCTCAAGGATGAAATATTAATTCCTGGATTCCTCAACAATGTACACAAATAATGTCCACTTACTAATCAACAATGCATTCAGGATTCAGGGTATGTTAGCCTCTCTGTCTGTCTGTCTGTCTGTCTGTCTGTCTGTCTGTCTCCATCTCCCTCCCTCCCTCTCTCCCTCTCAGCTCACTCACTGACTGGCACACTGTGAGCCCCCTGACTTCACTGTTCTCATTTTCCTTCAGTGCTTACCAGGAGTTGATAGTTTCCCACTTCCTCTGCACCCCTTCTACTGGCCTTTTTTTACTTCTCCTTTTACTATGTCCATTACTTTTTTCCATCCTCTGACTTGATATTCCCTTTCTTCTTAGTTATGGTGGTCCTCAGGGAGTTGGGCATGACCAAATTTATTCCTAATATCCATGTCTTTCTGGCTGGGAAGGCAACATACATTAGTGAAGAGGCCCAAGTGTTTGCCTTTATTATCACAAAGAGATATATTCTTTTCTTTTTTTTTCTTGAAATATATAATCTTCTCAGTCTACATTTTCTACTTCTCAGCAAAGAAGCCTTTGCTGACAAATATTTGTTATAGGAAAACCAACACTGAAGGGCAGGAGTAAATACATTTGCTTTTAAAAATAGCTTTATTGAGATAACACACACATCATACAACTCACTTATTTAAAGTATACAGTTCAGTGGCTTTTACTGTAGTCAGAGCTGCTTAACTGCTCCCATAATCTTATTTATCCCCAAAGGGATCTCATACTTCTCATCTCCCAGGACACCATGGCATGCCCTGAGCTCTAGGCCACCAGTCTATTTTTTGTCTCTAGGGACTTTAAGTGGTGGGCAGATGGCTGGGAATAGTGGGGACTGGAGTGAATTTGGGAAATTAATCTGGGATCTTAAGAAGGAAGATATGGCTGTTGTCATGTGGTGACAAGAGTTCACATTGAACTACATCCTTTTGAGTTTTAAAGAGAAACAAGAATTCAATACATTTTAAGAAAAGCTCCTGATTTTAAAATGTGGAATTAATTTTCATATTTTTAAGTTTTAAAAATCACATAAATAAGAATACATTTGAGCCAGACAGGCCTCATTCCTATCAAGCTACTAGTGTCTGCTCCTCATGGCCTGGTCTCATCTTGACAAAGACGACATTCCATGTAGAAGATTTCTATGCCTTGATTTCAGCACCAGACTTGTCCCTACCTATTCTCCATGTTCAATCACAAGAACTTATACACTTATATACATATGCACAGTATCTCAAGTCAAGCTCATACCTTCCCATACAAATTTACTCCTTTGTTGTTTTCTTTGGATATCTAGTTCAACTTGTTTAAAAACCTTTCAACTTTCATTTTCAACATGTTTACTTCTTTCTCTTTTGTTTCTCATTTCCAATAAAGAGTGAAGTCCTATTGATTTACCTATAAAATCTGATTTACTTCATTTGCTATTTTGCAACCCAGGCTTGGACCCATTTTAGTTTCCATCTGGCCCAACTGCTTCAGTTTTCTAACTGATATGCATTTTACTGCCAGTTTCTTCCTATGAAAGCCCATCCTGTGTATTCCTAGCTGATGAACTTCTGGTCACACATAGCACCTCACAATGTCTAACCAGCATGCTCAAGCACTTTTGATGGCTCCCAAGAACCCTCAAAGAATTATAGATTCCCAAGATGGGCATCTCATATTTCAGCCTGCTTTCCAACACTTCCTCCCTGCACTCAACTTCACAAAGCCTTTGCTCCAATTTAATCACTTCTCCTTTAAGTCTCCACTCCATCCAAATCTCTCCTACATGTCCCAGATCTACCATGACTTTGATCTATTCCCACATGCCAACACCTCCTATCATCATAAATATGTCACCTTTCCCCTCTAAAGGTCCACAGTACTTCATTTTACTCTGTTGTTGTCTTTTTCTATCATGGTATATTATTTGTGGGCTCTTATTATCAATGTTAATATATATTATAAATGAATCAAAGCCACATCTGATTTATATCACTCTGTCTGAATTGCTAACACAAATTTTGAGACTCAGAAGGTGTCTGTAAATGTCAATTAAATGATTAAAGTTATTTCCACTAAACTTTGAACCATGTTATATACTTGTTCTAGCAGAAGACTTGCATTGGTTCTATCTCGTTTAAGCTAAAATTAATACATTTACATTTTTCAAACAAAGTGTAGGAGCTAGTTGCTACATGTCTACTAAGTGACAGGATGAAGGAAGGCTGAGCTTTAAAATTTGCCAAGCAAAAGCTGCCCGTGAATATTAGGAGTTGTGAATTGGTTAAATATTAAAACTGAAGAATTTTCAAGGTCAAAGGAAAACAAAGGAAGGCACAGAATGTTTTTAAAGGTCAAAGACACATTTGGACCACTGGTAACTATTTAAAGAACTCTGTCTCATCAAACCATTGAGGATGGTATTTAAAAAAAAAAAACAACCCACACTTGGCTGTCTCAGGACATGTAAACTCAGGTCCTAATGAAGAGCCTCGAGTATGCATGACCATGGAAAAGCTTCCAGGGAAACATTTCAGTCAGCAAGCTTGCAAAGGCAAACATTAAGCCACTACAGGCACAACAGCCAGACCTTGGAAGTTAATGATAAAGACAATGGATTTGAAGTGCTTTCTCTACATGAGGGAGGTACTGTGTAAGCCTTTTAAACAGGAAAGACTCACAGACTGTTTGAGTTTCTTTCATATCTTAGCTATATCTCTTGAACCTCACACAGCCCTGTGAGGTGGGTAATATCAATGCTATTGACACACGAGGGTCTAAGAGATTAAGTCACTCCCTCAAGGTCTGTTATAGCTAGTTAATGACAGATCCAGAGTTCAAAACGAGGCCAATTAAGTCTTAACCACTAGTATTATTAGTTTTCTCTGGGCTCATCATGTTCGTCAAGTCAAATATCCTGTGGTTCCTCGGCTAGCCCACAGGGACCCCTACAAAGGGTCTGGAGGGCTCCACGGCACATTTCTGGGACAACAATGACAGAAGTGAGTTGTGAGCCTTTTATCACTCATCACTCATCACCTCCTCCATTCTGATGTCCAATGATAACACAGGGCAAGAGGTTTCCAGAAAAACAGCACATGCTCTGGCTCACTCAACTGGACTGGCAGCCGAAGTCACACAAATCAGGTGGCTGAGAACTGACCCTCCCTTGTTGGAGGCACAAACTCTGGTCAGGATGAAAAAGATGTTTAATTTAATAGGACTCAAATATAGGAAAGTGACTGACAGTGATTTTGATGATAGGATCACTTTAGATAGATAAGGAAGCTATCCGTTACTATAAATTTGTAACCTCATTTTTAACTGGAACCACAAAAATTAGTAGTCCTTATGTCTTTTGACTTTCAAGTCTTTCTATTTGGGGTTGAAATAGTCATTAGTGCTGTTGATGGAAAATTTAAGGTTAGGAGGTATCTGCTTACTGGCTTTTCAGAAAAAGGTGATTTCCTGCCCAGTGACCTAATTGGTCAGGAAATAGATAAGTGAATCTTCTCTATGATCATTTGAGGCAGAGGTTCTTAAAATTGGAGCATTTTTCTCCCTTTCTCTCTTTTTTGATGACTGTGATATTAGACCCCCAGAAAAGCAGTATCTGGAATTTGGTTGATTCCAATACAAATTTTTAAACTCAAATGAACTGGGTCTTGAAACTATTTTCATTATTGGGGACTGTTTGTGGCCACAGGGTTGAGCCTGCAGAAGCATCTGGGTAAGTTACAAAGAGCAAACCTTACATATTTACACTGAAGTCAAGGCTTGCTAAGAAAGACTGTGGGAACATTTATTCTGCATTCTCTCAGAGACACTTTTAGTTAAGTCAAAGCAGGTTTTCTTTCTGTGATTGCTTATCCATCTGTAAAATGTGAATGGTTATTCTTGCCTCCAGGCACCCAAAGGTTCTTGGTGACCCTTAGATGGAGACACTTGATATGCATAAACAGCAGCAACTATAATGATCAAACACAAACGATGAAGAAGGTCTAAGGGAAAAAGAAATTTAAGCACTATCTTCTCCAGTTTTCACTCTACTAATCATTAGGTAAAATCGGAATGCTTAGTGATGAAGTGGTTAAAACCATAGGATTTGTATTCTGAAATATTTTTCATGACTATTATCTTTGTTTTCAATTCCTGACTCCTTTGGAGTGGGAGCTGGCTGTGAAGACAAACTTCTCACAGGGCAAGGAGATACCTCCCTGCTCTGTACATAGAGTGCAGCCCTGGCGCAATCAGGCTGGAGGACGATAACCAGGTTGTTATGGAACCTTTCCAAAAAGGTAGTGGCCCCGTACCAAGCTGTGTCAGTACATTGCAGGGGCTGTTGGAGAGCCTGAGGAGAAAACTTCTCTGAAAACACTTCAATTTATGACTCCTCTGCTAGGCATGTAGGGAAGTCAGACTGCAACCCTAGAGCATAACAGAGAAGCGTTTGCCCTGTAGCACAAAGGTCAACTTTGAAAAAATAGGCTTTTCCATGTTAAAAACAAAAAACAAAGCAGTGACTCCCAGAATAGAAAGAGATGGGGAGGATAAATTCATGGCCTTAGTGAAGTGGATATTCTGGATATTGAATCGCTACTGTCCCTTCAGATGAAAGGCACTTACTGAGAATGGAAGGAAGAAATTTTTTATTTTTCTGTATTTTATGGAAGGGCCTACATGGTGTTCAGGACCTCACTACTAGATCAGACTCATATTGATTCTACTGTGTACAACCTCCCAAGTACTGGGATTACAGGAGCATGCCAACATGCCAAGTCAGAAGGAAGATATTTTTTAAAAAAGGATAACAATACTTACAGATATTTTGGGGATTGAAATAAATCTAGGGAAAGGGATTGTGTGTCACCACTGGAGCTGACACTCTCTTTCCTGTCCCTGGTCTTCCTCACGTTCCAGCACGCTCTGTGTAATGTACAACTATGGGCAGCTGCTGGCTGGGAGGAGAACCCTGAAGTCTATTTCTGACTCAGTTGTGGGCTCTTAATGAGCCCTGGTGGGAGAAAAGGTGTGAGGTGGTGAAGATCAGAGTAACCCAAGTAAGGAGCAGTTACATCAATGCTCTGAGCCTCAGTTTCCCCACCCATGAGAAAGAGATTTGAAAAATAACCTTGAAAATTCCTGTCCAAACTAAATATTTCAGAGCCTGTGACATTCTGATGACAAAACAGTTCCTCATTCAGGACTCTTTTTCCAGGAAGTCTGAGAATGCAGGACTCCGCGTGGTATGTGAATTTCTGCGTCTCACACAGCCCGGCTTTACACTAGAAAACTGTCAATATGTGGTCCTTTTTCAGAAAGCAGACTTCTCTCTAGACTGGGAACTTTCTTAGTCTGTTCTTCCTAATAAAACCTCACAATGGGTAAACATGTATTGGCCAAAAGCCAGGTCCCAGCAAATATAACTTCATAATAACAAAGCTTAAAGATGGGTGTCAGAGTACTAGAGCAGGGACCAAAAGGGGATTATTATCCATTAAACTCAGTTTTTCCTGTTTAAACCCAGGCCTGGGGCAGTTGCTGAGGTTCAGCATATGTTTTCTATTGGGTTGTCCATTTGAACTGGGGAAGTGACAGAGAATCTTGGCCACCTCCAGTACAAAGATACAGTACCTCATCTTTCTCCTGCTTCCAGGGGAAAATTTAGATTTGCTTTCTCCAAAATTTCAAAGTAGTCTAAGTTATCTCTGTTGGTGGGCTGCTAGCTCTTGTAATAATTAAAGTAAAAATATTTTTGACACCTTCAATCGAAGAGGACAAATGGGTTACTAAAGAGGCAGGGAGACTGCTTAGGATAGATTATTTCTAGACTAGAATTCAAGGTGACCTGCAAGCTCCATGAGGTCACAGGGCAAAGGTATCAAATAAAAAACACTGAGATAGGTGCAAACATCCGTTCTCCAGCGAGATTAATTTCCTTGGGGGCTTGTAGTCACTAACTAAATCTGTGAGCCAGCTGTATATAGTGTACTTTCTTGGGTCTCTAAAATTGACAATGGTCTGTAGGTCAAGTTCCAACGGAAGTGATATTTTTGACCTAGCTCTATAAATAGCATACTGGAAAAAACCATCAGCTGCAATGGCCCAGGGACCACATGCTATGTATTCAGTTAGCAATTGTAGTATCTGTGCTACCATTTTAGACAAGAAAGAAATATCTTTTGTTATTTATAATCCTCTGAGCTTTGAAATTCTCAGAGTATTTTAAGGCTAGTATACTTCATTCAGATTTACAAATAAAGGATATGAAGTATAAAACTTGCCTTCCCCAATACCATCTGACTACTGAGGAAGGCATCGAGCTTGCTAAAGAATAAGGCTATTTTACTTTGCTAAAACAAAAATTTTCATTTACAGTGTATCTTGGCCAAAGGTGAAGGGGATGAAAGCAGCACAGTTTTTGCTCTCATTGTGCACCTAGATTGATTCCAAATGCAATGACACTTATTGCCAGGCAAAGCCAGAAATGTGAAGCAGAAGATATAAAAGGCGGGGCAATTGGCAGTTTTGGAATGCAAGATTTAGGGATGCATTAATTCTCCAGAGCGGAAGATACAGCAGAGCTAGGGATGAACTAATCACTAGGATAAGAGCTGGTATGCACCAGCGCAGATCACTCAAACAACTCCCTTGGTTTTTGTATGAGGGGAAAACACTTCAAGTTTCTCAGAGTCTCGAGTGGTCACATAAAGTTATCACCCAACCAGGACGTTTAAAATATAAAATAAAGACATTTTAGTAATTATATTGGGATTACAGAAATGAATTGGGACTGTTTTGGGAAAAATCAAGATACAAAGTCATCCCCCCGGGACACCAAGCAGAAAGTGTCCAGAATTAAGGTTAGGGACATTACTCAGTCAGCAAAGGGCAGTCGGGAAACCATCACATTTGCCCAACCAGCAGCTCTGAAGGGAGCACCACACCGGGCTTACTGGCAGTGACAGTCGTTGAAGTCCCCAGAAGAACTGGGATATGAAAGCAGGCTTGAGAACAGGACTGGTGTCTGGATGGAAGGAAGCCATCTCCCTCTCCAGCTCAGTTCAACACATTCACCAGGAGGCTGTGTCCCCGAACCTCTCCAACAGCTTTCCTCCTGCTGCTATCTAAGGGGGAAAATCTTGAAGGGGGCCTGAACCAAGTTTCCTGACCTTCTGAAAAGAAGTTTTTACGTTAAAAATCAGTTTTATTCATTAGTAAAAACACACAGTGGCTCCTTTAGGTAAATACAAGTAAAATGAAACAAGGAAACAAAAATAAAGATATCTGGGACTTTTTATTTTTGAATTCTGGCCTCATTCAAAATAGGCCAGGAAGATGTTCATATGAATGCTGCTCCCAACCCGCGTGTTCTACTTGCTGTAAATTCTTCACATTGCGTCTACCAGCTGTCTTGGAATGAGCGCTGATTTCTTACTTCCACTGTGGTATCTAAGGCGGTGGCAGGGGCTGGATTCTATAAGTCCTGTGTGCTATACATGATCATCTCATTTTCTGACCATCTGATACTTGTTTTAGTTGACACCGCTGACCCAGAAGGAATACAGTTGCTTATTCTGATCTTAGGTTGACAGGCGAAAGCCCTACCGGCTGGGGGAAAATCAAGCAAATAAACACTTACCCTCAGAGAGCTGGGAAGGGCGGAACAATAGTATGTCCTTTATAAGTGACTCTTCCTGGGGAGACTAGAGCTATACTGAAGTGCTACTTGGTAGCTTACATATTCAAGGGGCTCCTGTGGCAGTAAGAAGCCAGGCCACAACCCACTTGACTGAAGAAGCAAGGGATCTACAGTCATATGGTTTGCCTTTAGGGAATCAGTCCCAGCAAAGCCAGGCTTGAGAGCTGGTCTCAGGGCCTTAGGTGATATGGACTGGGGCCTGTGCAAACCCAGCTCTCTGAGGTTAGGTATCCTGCTTTAGCTTTGAATTGTTGGCTCTTTGTAAGCAAAAGGGAAAAAAGAAATGCTATCACTTATCAGGAAATATGTTACCTTTTTTTGTGTGTGGGGGGGTGGAACAGGGGATTGAACTCAGGCACTTGTGCTTGCCAGGGAAGCATTTATTCTACTGAGCCATCTTCCCAGCCCTCAGGGAATATGTTTCTGAAGAAAATGACTTCTGTGAAAACATGAGTGCCTTAAAAAAGCATTAATGCAAAATGAGTTTCTAAGCACATGTACAAATGTCTAATTCTAGACCGCATCCTAGAAAAATTGGATATTTTTGGGATATGTGGTAAAGTTTGATTATGGCTCATATATTAGGTAATAGTAAAGCTAATTTCTTGGGGGAGAATTTTGTATTATGGGTTAGATAAGAGAAGGTATTGTTCTTAGGAGATAAATGCTTAAGTATTTGCAGATGAAGAATTATGGTATCTATAATTTTTTTTCTTTTTCTTTTTTTATTTTCCAGTATCAGGGATCAAACTTATGATCTTACACTTGCCAGGCAGGCGCTTAGGCTGCTGAACTATATCCCCAGCCTCTGTAATTTCTGTAAAGATAAATCAATATCTAATTGATAAAAAAGCATCTAAGAGAAAGAAACTAAGGGTATCAAAATGCTTACAGCCTAGGTAAAATGTATATAACAGGTGCAGCCTATTTTTCTTGGAACTTTTTTGTAGTTTCGAACCCTCCCATCATTCTCCCTCAATTAAGTATTAGAGCATAGGTTGGCATCCCTTGAGAGAGGACCTGGGTCACTGCTATAAAATTGGGACATGGGGCTAGAACTCTGGAGAAACTTCCAGGGCTCTGCTTCTAGTGTGTGTTCTGTGTCTGTACTACCTGGTTCACTTTTTAAAATGGTCACTCCTGAGTACCATCCCAAACCTAAGGAACCAGTATCTCCTGAGGTGCTGCCCAGGACCCTGCATGTTTGAGTTCTCTCAGATGTTTATCAGAAGTTTGCCACAAATCAGGCATCAGGCACTGCTGCCTTGCTTCCAGCTGTAATCCCCTCCAATAGTACATTCACTGTCATGAAGGCATTGCATTTGTGAGATTTCACCTGTGTCTTATGATGTGGCTCTGCAACCCTTGTGTTTTGGAAAATGCTCTTTGTGCCAGATTTTAAGACTGCTGACTTATCCCATACCCCACTGCCCAAGGGACAAGGAGAAGAGAGAAGAGAGAAGGAAATGCTCTTTTTTTTCTTTGCAGAACTGAGGATTGAACTCAGGCCCTTGTACTTGCCAGGGAAGCACTTATTCTACTGAGCCATCTCCCTGGCCCCTGGAAATGTTCTTTAGAGCAGCCATAATTCATATGGCTGGAACTATTGTCAGAGGAGCCACCCAAAATAATAATTCAGAAAGGTTTGGTAGAGGAGTGGCCTGCAGGGTGAGACAGGACTGGGGTGGGGTCCAGCAGTACCCAGGGACCCTCCTTAAAGTCCCCTCCACAGCCATGCTCCTTGCTCCGCAGTTCTTCCAGGTACCAAACATGGCTTTCAAAATCCCAGCTCTCAGGCCCCAGTAAGACAGGAATAAGAATATCACTGGGGAGCCAGAAGATGGTAAGAGGAGCTCAGCTTGGGTGCTTTGAAAAACCCTGAGAATCTAGGCGAAGCTGATAGTCAAGGGTTCCTTTCCTTTGATTCTGAAATAGGGGCGCAATCAATACTCCTGTTTCATAAGAAGTGACCTGATCACTAAATCCCACCTTTCTAGAAGCAGAACCAGAGCTCTCTGGACTTCATGTGGTCACAGCTGCCTCCCTTCTGTCATCAGAGAGCATGGCATTGTTGAGAATGCTTTTAATTATCACCTTGCCCCGAGTGTGAAGATTTATTGTTATGCTTTCCTCCCATCCCATCTGAACCTCTTTGGAAGTAGAAGGATCACCATAGGAATCAGGATGCGAAGTGTGGGAGGAGGCTGAACACTGGCTGCCTCTGAAAGCTCCCAGGAGGGAGTGGGAGAAGACTAGAGTGATGGAGCCCATCCCAAGTTCCTGCTGAGAACCCTAAGGATTTTCACTTTCTACCCTGCCAAATTCACCTCGGCTGCTGAGTTTCCCCAGGATGGTGTGTGCTTCCTCGACATCTGGAACGGGGCTTCCTAAGTCAAGGCCAGACACACAAGCACTTCTTTTTTTTGGAGGGCAAGTGTGCATACACCCTCAGACACGTGCTCACACAACTGTAAGGGATGGCCCCAGGACTACACTGCTAACGCAAAACTCAGAACAAACTGGGGCCACCGTGGGAGGAAGGCTCTATGTGCCAGACACTCCCAGTGTCCCCCACAGATTGCAAAGTCCAGTGGAGGTGCCCTCACCATAATATCAAGCCCGCCTCACAGGTGCCTCAGGCCCGGAGTATCGTCTTGTATTCTCAGGCACCTGTCTCATGGTGGGAGAGGGAACCAAGGAACAAATATGCTGATGACAGCAAGTTATTTTAACTGGGGGAAGCTGGTTCCAGTGGGATGCAAGCAGTTTGGACACATCTGCAAAAAATGAATTCTTAAGCAAAGCAATTTCCTTCTTTTTGATGACCACTATTTATCTAGAAGTGAGACAGAACTATGAGATGACTAAAAATGGCCAGCATTAGCACAGTGACCAAGCTCACCAACTTGTGTCCCATACTCAGCACCTTAGATATCAGCAGATATAAGACATTACAGTGAAAGCTGAAGAACATTCCGGGATAATTAGAGTGTTCCAAGTCCTGGGCTGAACACCTCCCTTAGAGTATCTCCAGGAGTCAGGCACCATGATCATACTGATTTTCCAGGAAAGGAAGCTGAGGTATAAAGGTGATTTGCCCAAGGCCACTTGGCAAGTGGCAGAGCCAGGGTTTAACTCTTGCAGTCTGACTCATTATTTCTCCTTTCACTCAGCCATTTAGGAAATGCAGTAAGTGACCCCCTGGCTCTCCTTCTCCAGGAGGGAAATCTCACAGCGCTTCACTAGACCTTCTTTTCTAGATGCCCACTTCTTTTCCCCATTAAACTCTAATGTGCAATTTCAGACTCATCTGTGCCTTTGAAAGACAGATTTTTAAAATGTTCTTTCCCTATTGTTGGGAAACTGCATCATATGATAGGTTTCTAGAAACTGATACCGAAGAAAAATAAATCTCCAGATTTTCTCCAACTGAAAATATGTAAAATAACCCCAGTTGCCAAAACCATGACTGGCTTTCTTCCTGCGATCCTAATCTACACATCTGGTCCATCTTCTTTGCCAGAGGTGTGTGATTATATATCTTTTTTATATCTTAGGATGTTTCTGTATTTTATGACATTTGTAAGTAGAATCGCTATGTTAATCATCATTACAATGCCACTGATAATTACATGATTTCTTTTATGAGTGTTAGCAGTACAGTGAAAAGCTAAAGCAGCAGAAAGTAAATGCAATAGCACTAAGAGCCCTGAAGGAAGCCAGTGAACCCATTTTTTCATTTGTTCTGTGTTTGTGGGATAACAAGTGGGGATATAGCTAGTAATTACAAGCCTCTAGTGTGCCCCAAACTGTTTTAAGTGTTTTCCATACAGAATATTTTTTAAAAAAAAAATTATTTTTTAACTTATATAATTTATTTTTGACAGAACCAGGGATTGAACTCAGGCACTTGCTATTACCAGGGAAGCACTTATTCCACAGCCATCTCCCCAGCCCCTCAGATTATTCTTAATCATCTCAACAATAAGAAGTAGATTCTGTTATGGTCCCATTTTATAGATGGCAGAACTTAACATTTACTTGTATAACTAGTTAAGTGGCACAGCCAGAATTTACCCTCGCAGTCTGGCTATAGGACCTGTGTACCAGCATTCTCACAACCAGCTGGGGCTGGATCCTTGCTCTGGATAATTCCCATATCCATTCTCATGACACTACCTTAGGGTCATCATGTTTATGAAACAAAAGAATGGTACAAACAGAAGAGTCAGATGTTAAGAATTTGTTGAAGTAAAAGATGCTGTCATCATTGTTCCTGAGGAAAGTGATGTGTGCAAGTTCATGCACTCAGCACTGGCCAATACTGGGACAGACACCTAGGAGTCAGGAGTCTGACTCCCTGCCGGAGTCCAGGCAACTCCTCCATACCTACCAGTGGCTCTATTTGAGATGAAAGGTTCTGGAGTGGCCCTAGTTTTAAATTATTTAAAAAATTTTTTCCTTTTAATCTTTATTTATTTGGTACAGGGTCTCGCTATGCAGCTTGGGTTCCTAGTGATCCTCCTGTGTCAGCACTGGGAGTAGAGGTATGTGCCACCAAACCCAGTTTTGGGGCTGGCATGGTGCACCAGCACAACAATGTAATACTGGGGATCGAACCAAGGTCCTTGTGCTTGCCAAGCACGTGCTTAGACCCTGAGCTATCTCCCCACAACCCAGCTCTGAATTCAAAACAGCACAACAATAATGATGCAGTAGCAACAAAATAATAATAATAAAACAAATGGTAGAAGGCTCTTGAAGGTATAACACTTTCGTTAAAGTGAGGGAGGCAAACTTCCTTCTTTAAACAGGTAAGAGCCTGCCAGCAGAACCCCAAACTCAGTATTATTCTCTATTTTACTTTTTTCATGATGCGAATATTTTTGACTCTCCCTTCTCATCTTTCTCAAAAAATACCCCCAAGACAATCATAAACTTTAAAACTAGCAAGTCCTCTTTTCAAAACAAATTGTTAAATAAAAATTGAAAAGCCCATGGTAGTTGCAAAACTGCTTTGTGTGGGGGCAGGGCAGGGCAAGTTTTAGCTTAGGAGAGGCTTATTTCATAGGCTTGGGCAAGGAGGGAGCTAAGAGGAAAGGGGTGGAAGCACAGAAAAAGGGGAGGCAGGGGAGGAGGGGATAAAGAGAAGGAATCGCTGGCTTTAAAAAGCAACATTGTCCAGAGAGGTGAAAGGGAACAGATGGCCGTGGAGAATGTGGTCCTCAAAGCCCCGAAGAAAGGGGCAATGCTGACAGATCTTGCTGTTTTTCATTGATGCTGGGATGTTCCTGGGTGGGGAGCCAAGGCCAGCACAGGGGCCTTGCCTCTGTTCCCAGCGGCTCACAGGGGCACTGGTGCTGAGGCTCACTGAGAAAAGGACCTGGAGGGGCGCGTCGGGGGCAGCTGTAGCTACAGGGAAACAGTAGCCATAGGGGATGTGCAGGCGCCTGACCTGGGAAGGTCAGCTTAGTGCTGGACTTTGTCCTGGCAGAGGTGAAAGAAAGGACAGCAGTCCAGGCCAAAGTCTCAGCGTCCTCCTCCAGAACTCCCTGGCAGAGGCTGGTCTGGGATAAAGCAGATACTTCGGGAGAGAGGAATTAAGCAGGTATTCCAAGTGCTTTTCGAAGATTGAGACATTCAAGCTATAATAAACAAGAAATCTGGGTCTTTAGACAGGTCAGAGAATCCTGCCAAATCCGTTTTTTTGATTATTCCAGGGAGTCTCTGGACAGAGAAGTGATCTGCTAACTTGAGTAGGTGAAGGACCCCAGTGGACCCCAGGAGTTGGCTGTCAGCCCTAAAGAGGTGCAAGCGTCAATGTGGGGCCTGGGGCACGTGCACGCCACACTGCACAGAGGGCTGTCACTGGAGATTCACGCCTCAGTTCAGAGCAGACTTAGCGTGGGAACCATGGCTGACTGGCAAATGGGTCCTCAGAAGGCCAAGCCTGCCAGCATCTGTAGCCAGAGGCCTGGAGAAGGGTGAATAGGGGGAATTGGTTTGCGGAAGCAGCGATTACACAAAGGCTCATAAACTTCAGGGGACAAAGATGCAATCAGCGCAATTTCCTCAATATAACTTTGATCGGGAAAATTATTGTTCCAAATGACCTCTTGACCCCTCTCTACACCCACTGGAGGGTGATGATAAATTCAGCCCCGTACTTGGCCCCTAAGAGGGGGTCACATTCTTCCTGGCGCAGAGTCCAGTCAGCACAGGGAGCTGCACAAGCTCAAAATCATTCTCCAAGTCTGATTTTTCTCTCTTCTTCCTTCGCCCTAAGAATGACAGTGATATGTACTTGGAGCGCAGGGTCTTGGGACAGTGGGGCATGGGTCTGGGAAAACAAGATTCCTCATCGGAACAGTCCTTTTGGAAACCTTCCTGTATGCGTCAGGCCCATTCATGAACATGTTTCATCCAAGCCTCTGCGGGAGGAAGGGGAATTAAAAGACGGCTCAAAATATATTTCAAGATCCAGGCAAGTTCTCCTTTTATGTGATTAGAGGCCTCCATGTCCACCTGCATGAGGACACACAGGGGCCATCAAGCCACACCGTCCACTGTACATACACCCAAGACACTGAGAAAATTCCCATGGTGCGGCACAGCCAAAAAGATCAGCCATGATAAAGATCTTGCCTTTTATTTCTCTGCTTCATCCAGACTGTTCCCCAGACGCATTTGACTTAGAAGCCCCACTAATCAACCTTATAAACAGTCCAGCCTCTGCATAGAAATTACTTTGTATAGCTCCTAAGTGAAATTCCCCTGGGGGATAGAAGATGCCCAAGGCTTTAACAATCACAGTATAGCACAGCTTCAATATGAGAACAGGAGACAAGCACACTCTGACATCCCAATTGAAGCTCTGGGCTGAATCCAACATAGGAGAATGTAATTACCTTTCCTAGTTTGATGGTACGCTAAAGAGACTGGAGAAGTGGAATACCTATTAGGTCCCACTAATCCTCCTCCTAAATTCAAAGCAGGGCTAGGCCCTGGAATTCATTTCTGAGTGTTCTTATGCCCCACTATTGTTAAACAGCTCAATTGATAAGTGCTTCCAGCTAATAATGCTTTCTGCTGAGCTCACCCCCTCCTCTTTCCCAGCGGGCTCAAAGCACTTCACAAATATCACCTCATTATTCTTTATAGCACTCAAGTGAGCCTGATAGGTAGAAAGGTTCATTATCTTCTCCTTACCAATGGGGGAAGTAGACAAAGGAAGGAGAAGTGACTCTCAGATGCCAACAAAGCACAGGCAGAACTGGAACTAAAACTCAGCCGTCTCCTGATCCTGAATGTGCACATGTCCTATGTCAGCGTGTAAGGCAATCTGCTGACAGGGCAGGATTTTCCTGCTGGGGACTGTGTTGTAACAGGTCCACAGAACTGGGGCATGGAGGGGAAAGGGCATGAGTCGAGATTAGAGAGGCCCCACTCAAAAGGCTTGAACTAGTTCAGACAAGTTTCTTCACCTCTGGGCTTCAGTGTTCTTTCTCCGCAGAGAAGGTGTTTGGATTAGAGGATCCTTCCAGCTTTGGGTAAAGGGAGAGTTTCAAAAGAGGGATTCTATTTTTCACCAGCCCCTCATGCCTATCTCGGCCTCACTCCTCTGGGAAGCCCGAAATAGCATTCTTGAGTGCTCCAAAGCATCTATCCAATGATATGGGGATCAAATCAGCCAAGGTGACATGGCAAAAGGAGAGATGGTCCTGAGACCTCAGGGTCAAAGACCAGAGAGAGATAAAGCTGGGTCATAAAGGATGAAGAACTAGCAAGTAAGATCTTACAATCAGTAAGATCTAACAGAGGCACTCCCTACAGACCAGTGAGCCTACCCCACCCTCTAAAATATACGGAGGCCCCCAAGGAAATAGCACTGGCTTTGGTTTCCTAAGTACACACGGGACTTCCTTGACAAGCCCCAAACCTATGTGAACAATGCTCAATGTACCCTGCAGTAGGGGTGTGCCATTTAAATAGAATTTCATTATAAAGAACTAACACTGATGTACTTTCTTCAAGTTAATTAAAACAGGATTAGGAGGCTTCATAGTTCTATAATTTGTGTGGCTTGAGCCCCACCAGCCTGAACCTTCAGAAAACCTGAAGTGAGTAGTCTTTCTGATCCTCTACACTTTGTCTTCCTAAATGGTGCTTTGCTGCTCTTCACGTGTGCCAAAAAGCCGGAGAGACAGTATGTTTAATAAAGTCAATATTTGTAAAAGCAGCCCCCACAATTAGAACAATGACCTTGGAAAGAGTTTTGAGTGATGGGCCAATTACAGTGCCTGGATATAAAGGACTGACTGTGCTGCCGCCAGGAGAAACACATTTTTGTAATAATTAAGCTATTTCTATTGGCCGGGGCTTCTTTGCATTCACCATGGGAACTGAGTCAACTTTGCTTGCTTTTTTTAGATGACAGAGTATTATTCTTTTCCTTCTTTTTCCCCTTACCTATAGGGCACAATGAGTGAAGAGCAGCTATCTCTAGAAAGTCAAAGCCTTCCTGGTCTTAAAAACAAAACAAAACAAAACAAAACAAACAGAAAAAAACTATCTCCAACTCTAGCTGTAAAGGCAACTGGTTGCAAACCCCATTCCATCTGCTTTCTCTGAGGACCTCAGCCTGACCTTGCAGAACTTTCTTTCTGGGAAGTTAAAGAATTTCCAGGATTAGCTTAAGTCCCGAGGCTGCCAATTGTGACAATTTCCAAAACTTTCTTAGGTGATGATTCAGCCTCCATTTCTGCACAAAGCCAACACTATCCCTAGTGAGTTGGAAATACTCTTATTTCCTGGATCTAGACTATAATATGGGTTGACCCTGGAAGGGCAAGCCTCAAAATCTCCACATATGAAAGAGTCAACATACTCATGTATCTGTGACAACTGAAATGCAATTAAACTTGAAAAGCAAGGGTGTATGAGGCTGGGGAGATGGCTCAGTAGAATAAGCGCTTCCCTGGTAAGCACAAGGGCCTGAGTTCAATCCCCAGTTTCGCCAAAAAAAAAAAATAAAAGAAAGAAAAGCAGGGGTGAAGAGGTCATCAGAAATGAGTTTTTAAAAGAACACTGCAAAAAAGAGAGAGAAGCAGATGAAGAGGCAGAGAAAAAAATAAAAGAGAAAAGTTAATTGGTTAATAATTTACAATTAATAACAATTGGTTAAGTTAATAATTTAACCAATTAAATATCAATGTAAAACTTCTAAGTTTAATAGCAGTTGATCTCTGCCATTTAATTCTGGAAAAGGAATCTTGAGATTATCTCAACTAAATTTTTAGATTCTTCAGCAGAAGGACAAATTTCCAATGCTGATTAGATAAAATACCAAATACCTCTCACCATGGCAACACCAAATCGGGGAAGACTGGGTCTAATATTCTCAGCTTATTGTCTGCTAGCGTAGGGTAGGGGGAGGCCTTAGATCCTACAATAGACAGTGCTGGTGTAATTGGGCCTACAGATAGCCCTGATCATGCCTGAGACGTGATCTTTTCCTGTAATCTTCAGGACAGACATCTCAGAAGCTGATGAAACACCCAAGTAAGCTTCAGCCTGTCTCTGTGACAAACTCATTCCACAGCTTCCTTAAGCCTCAGTTTTCTCATTTGAGAAATGAGGAAGTGGGATTAGAGTGCTTTTAACATTTCTTCCGTCTCTGAGATGTCCTATGGCTCCTGTATCTCTGCGTAGATGGCCTCTAGTAGTTTTACAGCTATAGCATATTCTCAAACTTCTAATTTTTAGCTAATGCTATTCTTCTATGGTCATTAGAGTATGAATTTCAAGTTATGAATTCAAGTTTTACACTTGCTTCTCTTATTCCTGCAAGGCACATACAACCTCAGAATCTAGTGCTCTGGGTGACCTTGCTCAGGAAAACCCCATAACATTTGCCAACAGATACAATCTAAAATTTTTTAAGGATGAAAACTCTAAATATGAAGACTTAGTAGTAAATAAAAACTAACAGGTCAAGTTCACAGTGTAAACACCTAGGAACTAAGTAGATAATTCTTGAAAGAAAAATGATCAAATGTTTAAAGCTTAAATTCTTTTCTACTACCCAAGCTTTTCAATCCAGCACAGCAACTATATCCATAACAATGTATTTCCACAATGTGAGTTGAGGAAATTCAAGACCAGTCAGCAACTCCAAGAAACTTTTCATGCAAGAACTCCAAAATGTTATGTAAGTATTATTTCCTACACTCCCAAATACATGTGGGGATGAGGATCTTCATTTGCGAAATCAAGGACATTTTATAGCCATGTCTCAGGTCACAGGCCAGGACTAGAACAGAGATGCTAACAAGATGCTCTCAGAATTACACGATTCATAATCTGTTATATGCTAGCAGAATACCTGAGTTTAAAATAGAAGGGGGAAACTCAGAGTTCACTGAGAAACAAGAGACTCAGTTTAGTCTGAAGCATCAGATATTCCTAGAGACTCAGGGGTCCTCTGGCTCTGGAAACTTGACCAGGGAAGACCAAATCTAAACCTCTGAATACTTAACTGTGTTTTGATGCTTTTAAAATAAATTTTTACTTTTCTACATTTAATCTAGAATACAGCCTCCTTAAGACAGACTACTAGGTAGAACATGTCAGTAGATCTGATACAACAAACACAAAAGCAAACAAAGCAGAATGAGTATTATGGTCTAATTTTTGAAAAAAAAAAAGCTTGCTAAATTTTTATACATAGAAAAGTATAAACTGATATTTTACATTACTTTATTGTAATGAGATTATAACTTACATCCTTGTTGGCTATCTATATTTACTATTGCTATATAAAAGAGCATGGATAAACATCAAAAATATAATGCCAAGTGACAGAACCAATACTGAGAGACCTACTTCATGACTCCATTAATAAAATCTAGAAACGGGCACATTGGCTATGGAAATCCAGAGGGGGTGGCTATATTTGGGATGAGGGTAGAGGGGTAGCAATGGAGATAATGCCAGGAAGGGAAATTCTGGAGGACTGATCATATGTTGCTTCCTCTTTTGGTATTGGTTGTACATATGTGTTCATTAATAAAGACTGTAGAGATAGCTATATATTTATATGTATGTTATACTTTGTTTTCACAAGATACATTAAGAACAAAATAACTACTTGGGAGGCTAGGCTACATAGCAAGTTCTAAGCCAGCCC